>MU224722.1:1335886-1357026 GCA_018584345.1 Thuja plicata | reverse complement strand
TATATATATATATATATATATAATCAGTAAAATATATATATACAACAACATACATTTATCATTGTCAGATTTTCTCTATTATGATCTAAAATTAACAAAAGAAACTTCCAAGATCTGCAAGAAAAAATAGAGTTAGATTCTAAAAAAATCAAATAAAAACCGCAAAGATCTTCTCGCAAAATAAAAATCTATGGGAGAGGCTGACAACTTTCTGGTTAAAAAAATACATTTGCCCTATCGGCTAAATTAAGCTAACCAAAATCTTACTAAACATAAACTCAAAAAATCTAACAAAATTAAACTAACAAAATCTAACTTCACGTAAGCTAATAAATATAACAAACAAAACCTTAAATGTCAACCTATTAAAATGCATGGAGACCATCAAATGTATGGAGACCATTAAACTGGGACAACAAAGATTTAAAATGTTATAACATAAAAATGTTTATTTCCCCATCTCAGTTTCATCACAAAGTGGATTGAAGTTGAAGTTACTGTTTGGTAGACATGTTGAAACGTAGATTTGGCATTGAAGCGTAGATTTGGGGCAATACAAACCACAAAGGATTCAAGTGTAATACGTATGGGATAGATTTTTATCACAAAATTAAATGACAGAGTGTAAAACAGGTGCCAAACACTGTAGTTACATAAACAACACATGAAATATTTGGCAGAATTAATCATAGAAATCCGTTTTATAAACTGCAAATGAATGCGAATGATGGTTGAAATAAAAAGCGTAACAAACACGTGAAGTGTTTGGCATAATGCCTTGATGAGATGTAAACTAATGAAGTAAGATATAACCAAAAACGAGGCATGTAAATTGCTTCACAAGTTGCCTCAAAGAAATATTAAATTATAGAGCATGGTCGGTACTAGATACGTACAAAGAATGACATGTCAAAAGGTTTTAACAATTTTTAAAGCAGGTGTAAAGCCGAATTATACAACCCTTGCCATCATTCTCCCAATGAGTGATAAAATGAGAGCTTTGAGAAGAAGATGACTTTTTAATTCAAATTAGAAACTTACAAAAGAAAGATTAAAAAAATAGTTAATTTTCATTGGTGGAAAATAATTTATTAATTGTGCATAGGTAACTTGCTATTTTTTATGCTACTGTTCGTCTTAAGTACTCTGGTTTAATCATGTTGATTAGTACTGTGATTTATGTTTTTGATAGGGGCAGAGTTAGATTTGGTGATTATGTTGTTATTATGCTCTCCCTGCTTTGACTAGTTCCATTAATATGTTGTTAATGTGCTACTAGTCCTTTGTTCCACGGGCCAACACCCTCTTGCTGCTTTATCTATCAAAAACTTGCTATTTTTTATTTCATAGCTGGAAAAGAGAAACTATCTAGAAAGATAAAGTCATTTCCTGTTTGCTCCCACACAAAGCCTATTAGCTTAACATGATCAATTTTTTCAATTTATTATTTAAATTGAAAATTGTAATACAATTGTTTTCTATTTTTTTAATTTAATTAATAAATGATGAAAACTGTCTAATCTGACTGTTTTAGACGGCGCCCTGACCAATGAACACATATTCAACCGAGCAAAGTGAGGAGAAGACAAGTTGTTAAAAATATATTTAAGCCGATAGGCGCTTTATGGGAGCTTTTGCTCCCATGAAATGGTCATCCTACTCCTTCCCTGCTTGCTTACCTCCAACGATTCGTGGTGTCAACCCCGGCCTTCCACGTCTTCTGCAAAGCGTGCCAGCTGTCCCACTTTACCGTCCACAGCTAGGCGATTGTTCCTCTGCCAAGGCACCGATGGTTTGGGTCCAGCGAGCACCTCTTTGACGGTTTAGGGCTACGGAGAAGCTTTCTGCCAACAACACCGCAGTTTTGCTGACCGCAAGCCGTCTGCACCAGGTATAAATCTACCCATTCTCGTCAATACCAACAAACGAAACCGAGAGTTCCTCTATGCATTCGACATTACATTGGCAGAGGTATGTGTTGGGTTCTGTTTTTTCCATTGCCGTTTCATTTAAACATAGACTAATGTATCACTTTCTGGTGATTATATTTCCCCTTTCAGTTGTTTATTAGTGAATCGGTCCATCTGCCAGAAATCTGTGCGAAAGTTTTATTTCAACAGAGAGCTCCCCTGTTTCAGTCAATGTTGGCAAGACTCCCAAGCAATACAATCAAGGTTAAGGCTTTCCTCGAAAATTTTAAACTACAAATAAATTCGAGAATGAATGAGTTCATTAGTTACCATAAGTCCGAGCATGCATGAAATTGAAAGAGCAATGAATATTAATTTTTAACCAGGTTTTTAAAAAAAATACATTAGGTTTGTCAGTGTTTTATGGCCTTAAAATTTTAACATGTTCAATTTTTATTTTTTTTGATAAATTGATTATCAAAAGCAATGCCAAATACATGAAAAAACAAACAAAAATTATTTCACTGATGACACTTTCTTCTAAATGTTTTTAGAAAGTAATCCTTCTTATTACATATATTTTAGCTTTTAAAGAAGTTGAAACAAGGGAAAATCAAAATAAGACAAATGAAAATGAGCTATAGAACCATGGTTTATTGTAATAATCTAAGACTGGATGACATTATGAGAATCAAATAAGGGTAGATGTAGGTACACAGGGGCTTCACTACACAAGGGCTTCACTTAGTGAACTTGAAACATAGGACGTGCATTCGTGGCATACGAAAGAATCCCCCTATTTTCAAAAAATATTGTCTTAAACTCCTTTTTTGTCACCCCCCTCCAATACCCCACTCTTGTTTTTTTTTTTGACCCATTTTAAACCTCTCAATATGAACTCAATATGAATGTAAGACCCCGTGGGTAGGTATGAGGAGTTTGAAGTTCTAGATCTTGTTAATTTTAAAGCTCACCAATAGCTGGAGTACATAAAAGCTTTGAAGAAAAAAAATGTACTTAAAACAAGAGAAGCTTGAGGTGTGGATTGTGAAAACAAAGGTTGTTGTCTTAAATATTGTTATTGCACTTGGACAAAACAAGCATATTTTATAAAGAGAAGCTTATGACCAGTGGCTTAAATGTTGATATTACACTTGAAGAAAACAAAATATAATAAAGAAAACATCTAAAAGACACAAGCTAAAGAACAAAGACATACTGCAAGAAAGACTTAGTTGTAAAGGACATAGGCTAGAGAACATAGCAAAGGAAGCACTTAGTTTTTGATGATATTTACACAATTCGAGAGCAGTTTGTTTCATAAATGGTAGTATAGCTACACAAAAAAATTGATTTTATTTCTAAAATTGCAAAGCAATCATGGAGAATGAGAGGACAACTAACTATACAACAATCAAGTCATGTCTAATAGAAATAAGTTGAAGATAGAAAGAAGAATCATAAAGAATGGTTGATGGATAATAAGCTCAAAGAATACTAGCCTCCTTTACATATTGACCTATATAAGTTGAGTTGCATATCTCCAAATATTGTTCTTGAATGCAAATCAGTAGAAAAAGAAGAATCACAAAGAATGGTTGATGGATAATAAGTTCAAAGAATACTAAGTCTTAGTTTGGAAAAGCAAATGAAACCCAAATTCAATTCATCCCTTACCCAAAGGGTGAACTAAAAAAAGAACCGGAGTCTGTGTACTGAACTCTAAGAAAGAGGAAAACACTCCTAGAAGAAGATAACCTCTCTAAACAAAAAAGACAATACATCCTATCGGCTTTTGTTGTCATGCAACTGCTAGTATATATAGGCGGGCTTTAATTATCAACTTGCACAACTTGAATATTAACAGAACATGGGAATGATATTTTTTATGTTTTATTTCAAACAAATCAATATTTTTAATTTTGAAAACGACACCTCTATATAATAGTAATAATAATAATGATAATGAATAAGTAACATGAGTAAGCTCATTCAATAATAATAATAATAATAATAATAACAATAATAATAAGTAACATGAGTAAGCTCATTCAAGGCAATTGCCGAGTGTTGACAAAAGATTCCTTCCTTCATTTCCAAAAGGTTTTCATTCATTGGGACCATCATTAGCGCTTTCCTTGCCTAAATGTAAACATCAACATACTTCCATTGACTGCGCACTCTTTGTTTTTTGTTTGGCCTGCCATTCATCGATTGACTCATGCCTCTAAAATATAATATTATAATGAGAAGTAACATGCTGAAAGTTGATTCCCCGCAATTGTCGAGCGTTGATAAAATAAAGACAATAATAAAAATAAAATAAAAGTAATATTATTAAGTAACATGCAGTAAGCTCATTTCGAAAAATTCTGCTTGAATGAAACCGTCCCCAGCCCTTTCATCTACCGCAAGTGGTGGGCATTGACTTTGAAGAAGATTGGCTTTAAGTATGCAAATAACACAATACTTCACTACGCTCTCATAATTTTTTCGCCTGTCATTGAATCATTTTGTGTTCCCTTTGTTGCATTCTGGTAATTTTGTTTGCAGCCATATGGGTAAAACAAGGCGGTCTCTCAGAAGGCTTTTTAGGCCTCATCATGAAGGATCCTCAGCTTCTCATTATGAAGGATCTTCTCTGCCTTCAACGTCTCCCTCGATTCCCTCAACATCTTCTTCTTCAGTTTCCCTTGATTCCCTCAACCTTCGCATTCAAGAAATCGATCCAGCTGATCAAATCGAGCCGCTCATCAGCTTTATTGAATATCAGCTTCAGAGGATCAAGGCAAGCTTGAACCCTTCAAAAACTATGCTTAACCCCATTAATTTATTGATGAATGTCTAAATAGGGTGTGTTAACTATTGCAGGGTTCTTCAGACGAAGCGGCCTCATCCTCTCTGTTGACTTCCGTAGCCTCCAACACAAGTCTGGCAGCTCAATTTATCGACTCCATTACAAAACAAGCAGAAAGTCTGGCCAGCACGGTACTGCATGTTATTTGGTCGTAAGCGTCGCTTGAAATGTAGGAATTGAGTATTTGTACTTTGACAACAAATATTGTGATTTGCAGGATATAGCAAAGGAAATGTGAAACATAGCTTTGAGTGGGCTGAAGAAGGTGGGAGAAGCCCACTGGGTATTCCTAGGGCTGTCTGTGGCGGCATGTGCGCTGGAGAGATGTGCGACTATGAGATCTAATGCCCCCGACTGTATAGACCTATTGCAAGCAATTGTTTACCTTGCAAAAGACCTCAAGCTTTTCAAGAAACAGATGCGCGATGAGGCCGAAAGACTACGTCAACCGGTTCAGATCATAGTGGAGGGGGCAATCATGTGCTGTGACTACATCAACAAAGGACGACTCTCCAGGTTTAGTACACTGCACTCATTTACTTTTTCACTACAAGACATATATTAAGCTGGGCCCGAGAACGGGCATTGTGACTCTAATTAATTAAAAAGTTTGTTTAGATGCTATTTTGGGCTTATTTTTATACACAATTTTGTAATTCGCATTTTCTTTCAGTCCGGTTGTTATTTTTTTCTATACTTTGTTTTTTGAAATAAGGAAAAAAATAAAAGTGATTCGTTTTATATAAAACTTTATAATTTACATTTTCTTTCAGTTCGGTTGTTATTTTTTCTATAGTTTATTTTCTTTAAGTGACCCTCATCCTGACCCCACAAATAGTTGGGGGTGGTAATGACAAGTTTGATTCTCCTCCTCCACCCTAGCTGCTTGAGGGGTTTTTTTTATTTTATTTTTATTTTTTATGAATAGTTGTTTTGTCTTTCGGTGGTTGGCGTGTGCACTTGCGAAATAAAAGATTTAAGATTTTTGTTTATATATTTAATATTAGGATTGTGTGGATAAAATTAGAATAATTAATAATAATACTTATCAAATTAAATAAATAATAATAATCATGTAGAACTCATGAAAATGTTATTTATTTTAACATAAATAAAATAAATTTGATGTGCCTTTCTATTAGAGTATTAAAATATTTATCAAATCTTAAGGCTATGAGATTTGTTACTAGTCCTGGAGCTGTTGAACCTAGAAATATCATTTGTACATGACTGAGAAAGATTTAAATGCATAGGTTTGATTTAGTTTTAAATATCATTAGTATTTATATCATAGGGGGAAGAACACTCTAGGGATTTGTTGAAATATGCTCTAATTCAAAATATTTACATACAAATATGAGTCTATAGATAATATATGTTTCCTCAACTTTAATCTTCTTTCCTTTTATTCTTTCTTAATCTAAACTGCACCTTTTATTTCTGTCAAGTCTGTCCTCTCATTAAATTGGGTTCTTTGCACACGAGGATGCTAAAAGAGCCGTTGGCTTTGTGTTAGCACTACCTTTGTCATAAAGTAGTTAGAGCCAATTATAATAATGAGATATTTAAAGAATAAAACTTTATCCTACTTTTATAATATTTTCCATATTATTTAATTTTATGAGAAAGCTAATATCTAGACAACATAATAGAAATTTGTTTATTGTGTTTGTGTTTTAGGGGCTTTACTTTTCAAAGCTTTAAATCCTTTTGTGTTTGAGAGTTATTTTTTGGGATATGACATCACTTGAGAGCTTGAATATTACGATTTTTACATAATTTAATTGTTCTAACTATAAATGTGAGATGAAATTAATTATAATAGTGAAATTTTTATTCAAATTATTAGAAAAAATACATAGAAGGATGAAAAATAAGATCTTAAAGCAAAAAATAAAATAGGAGAGCTTTTCAATTATATATTGTAGATTTCTACCAACATCTAATAGATAAATTAGAAGCACAATAACTTAAAAGGATCCCAAGTCGACCATTGATTCGTTAGAAAGTAAAGTACATATAGATGTGAGGGTGCAACCAAGTCCAACCACAAAAGGACGAAAGAACTAGAGTGGTGGCAAAATTGCCCAAGAGACTAGGATGATGTGTCAAAAGGAAATTGACACATCTCTAGTAGACTTGACATGTCTCCATGAGACTCCTAAAAGGTGCCAACCTGTGTAGACAAGTGTCAAATGAGCATAGATGACTAAGTAGACTTAATAAGCCTGAGTGAAATTAAATTAAATAATTACACTAGCACCCACTATGAGCATAACTAAGGAGGACAAGATAAAAGATGAGTCCTGATTACTAGCCTCTTGAGGTACTCATGTAAAATGAAATCTCTCATAAAATAAGGAAGATAGAAAATCTACTAGGAAAACCATCCTCAAAAAAAGAGATAACAAGTGAAGAAACCTATAAACCCCCCAAAGGACTATGGTGTTACTAATGTAGAGTGCACTCCAAGAAGAGCATGTGAGCCTTCCTAAAAATATGACCGTCATCTACTGAATCATCTAAAAAATGAGGACTGGAATCAAGAACTAAAGAGTCCACATTATGTTGAGAACTCATATGATGTGCACTAGAATCCATAATTTCTTAAGAAATTAAGACCCTTCCTTTCAATATCTCTTTGTCCTTAATAATTTCTTCTTTTGAAGAGGATTCTTTGACCAAATTAGTTACCTCAATATTATTCCTTTTTAGTATAATAATTAGGTGCTTAGTCCATTTTTTCATGCATTCATGTTCTTCATGACTAGTTTTGTTACAAAAGGAACACTTAACTCTCTCAGTAGTTTATTTACGTTGAGATGAGTTATCCTTTTTGAAGCTATCAATTTTTTCTTCTTTCTTCCCTTCTTAATCTTTTTTAGTGTTCTTTTTCTCTCATTTAGCATTTTGTTGGTTTCCATTTCCTCCAATTAGAGTTTGTTCCTTACTAGATTTCATAGTTCCCATTTGAATTAACTTTGCTTGTTCCCTTATAAGATCAGCAAAAAATTTATCACGCGAGGGCATAGACCATGAGACACCAAGGGCTCATTTAGTGGACTAGAAAGAAGAGACAAACACAAAATATTTAGAATCTAGTTTGGAAAGTACAAAAATGATTAATTGATCCTATTTCTTGTCAATTCCACAATATTTTAATTACAACTTGAAATATTTAAATTTAGTGAAGAATTCCTCTAAAGTTGAAAAAAAAGAAGGACTAAGACCTAGGAGTTTATTTTCCAACTCAATACTTCTAATTTCATCAACTATCCCAAAAATTTTGTTTAGAGCTTCCCAAATTTCATTGGGTGTTTTGAAGTTCTCAACATAAAATACTAATTCAAGAGATAGACTTAAACATAAAACGTCAAATGTTTGGTCACACTTATTGAAATATTTTTATTTGTCCTTAGCTACATTAGGTTATTTTTCTGTTCCAAATTTTACCCTATATAAGTCTTTAATCTTAAGTACAAGAATTACTTTCAACTTCCAATCATGATAATTGAACAGAGTTAGGAGTTGCATAGTCATATTAGGATCCATGCTCCTAGACTTAGATTGTTGCTTGTAGAGTGCAGAAATGAAGAACACTTCATGAGGAAGTGTAAAAAATAGAACAATATACATTTCCCCTTTGATTATCTTTCCCTATAGAAGGAGTGTTTTGCAACCAAAACCTAAAGTATATTAAAAAAAAACACTTTATAATGATAGTGCGCAAGTAAGTCTATTGGATTTGTGACAAAAAAAATATGCACTTTTGCAAAAAATAGAACTTATTTCCGAGTTCGTGAGCCAAAGTTATGAGCAATTTCATCTTTTCTTCTTACAAAATTAATCCTCCTAAAAAACAATAAAATATTTACGGTGAAATAAAATATTTATCCTCATCAAATAATTTTTCAAAAAAACAAACAAAATAGATTAGCCCAAAGTTAAGTCCCTTGGAGTAGGAAAGAGCTACAAGCCAAAAATCCATATGACCAAGGGCTAAAATCTCAAAAAAGTGCACCCCTCCCCCATGACATCACCCCCATTTGCCTAGTTTCTTATGTCATCATAAACAATTAACTTTTTTAAACATTGAAGCTCGTCATCCTCTATTCATTATTCTTTTACTGCCTTTGTTTGGAGCAGATTTCTCCAGGTCTTCAATTTATGTTGGTTCTTTCAAAACTCTATCCAAGAACTCTTTAGGTAGTGGTGCTACCCTAGCTCTAACAAAGTTGTCAAATCTCTTTCGTCCCTCATCTTGCTTCACATTCTTTAGGGAGTCTGGAAGGAGCAGAATAACTTTATATTTAGAGATTTTTCCCTCCCCTCTGATATTGTATTTGATAAAATCCATAGAGCTATTTGGGAGAATATCAATACTTTAAGGAATTCTTCTATGACTAGGAATTTTTATGATCGCAGTTTCAACCAACTGTGGGATCTTTTTTCAGCCACCATCAAAGGGCCTTCTACTAATGCTAGAGATGGTTTCACTTGGAATTTACCTCCTACCGGATGGGTTAAGATTAATTTTAATGGGGAAGCTAAGGGTAGTTCCAAGTTGGCTGGGTGTCGGAGAGTAATAAGAGATTATAAAGGCTTGTTTTTGGCAGTAGTGATACTTCCCTTAGGAATTTAGACTAACCACCTTCCTGAGGCGATGAGAGATTATCAGGCTTTGAATCTTTCCAAGAAGTTGAATTGTTCAAAGGTATAGGTTGACGGGGATTCAAAAAATATAATTAGGTGCCTAAAAGGCCTCTGATCTCCCTCATAAACTATTAGTAAGCTAATATCCTCCACTTTGGATATTATAAAATCCTAAAATAATGTTCATATTTTTTATGACTATTAGGAAATAAACATTATGACCGATTGGTTAACTAATGAAGGGGTTAACGCTGACTCACCATTATTGTGTCATGGTGAAATAGAATTATGTAATCATGCTGAGGCTATTTTGAACCTTGATCACACCCATGGAAATGTGGGATTTAATGTCACCTATTCCAATGATGAAAAAATAAAATAGTTTAATATTGATTAACAATGGTTGATGTACTTTAGATAGATTGGATAATTATTATCCAAGGCCTTCACATGCTTTCTAGGTGCTTAAGGATTTGTACAAATTTTTTATTGCCAAATTTGGTTTGAGAGAAGTATACTTTCTATCTATAGATCATTAGCCTTTGTGTCATCTATGTTGTGAGTTTGAGTCTTGTTCTGTGCAGTATGAGTAGTGACAGGAAGAGACTTGAGCCCTCGGTGTCTGCTAAGTGCAGGAACAAGCCAGGGTTTTGGAATATGTTACAGAATGGTAATGCTATTGTATTTATGGAGAGACTCCATGGACATAACTCGTCGGTCACAAGGATTTTCCAAAAGAAATGGCGTGATGGGCACATGAATATTTGTGAAAGATATGTTACTATTGATGAAGGGGTTATCACTGAAGTGACTGGGCTTCCCCTCAACAAAATGAAGTTTTATAGGGATTGAAAGACTTTTGTGGCTGCAGTGAAAATATTACCCGAGGAGGAGGATGAGATACAAAGGTTCATTAAATTCAATAAAACTAATTTTCCCTAGCTATCGGGTGAACCCACAATAGTGGGTTACACCATTTTTCCTGAACAGACACTGAACTCTACATTTTGAAAAAAAATTTCAGATTCAAATGCATATTGCCATTAAACTGTTTGAAATCAAAAGATTAAGTAAACTAGAGTCTTTTAGGATTTTATGTCTAGATTCTAAATACATATTTTTTATTTTATTTTTTGAATTGATTTGAATGGCTTATTTTGTCTCCCACAAAAACTGTTGTGTTGTTGAAAACGTCATTTTGAAAGAGTTACATTGACTTCATAGAGCATAATTTTTTTTTCTAAAATATATATCAATGTGCTTCTTTCAAATTTAGTTTTGTAACATCCATACAAAGGGCATGCAATTGGTTTCATAACATTATCATGATTATTGCATATTTTATGAAAGTTTGAAGTTCAGTAAACAGTAATTTTGACATGCCTTGACTACATAGCTTATAACTTGTTGTGTATTTATCAAAATTCAATTTTTTTTTATAGAAGGGTGATACCACAATAGTGGGTTACACTTTTTTTCCTAAATGGACATTGAAGTCTACATTTTGAGAAAAAATTTCACATTCAGATGCATATTGTCGTTAAACTATTTGAAATCGGAAGATGAAATAAACTAGAGTCTTTTAGGATTTTCTATCTAGATTCTAAATATTTATTTTTTATTTTTTTTGGAATTGATTTTAATGGTTTTTTTTTCCCACTAAAACTGCTATGTTTTTGAAAATGTCATTTTCAAAAAGGTACAATGAATTTGTACAACATAACTTTTTTTCTAAAATAGATATCAATGCGCTTCTTTCGAATTTGGTTTTGTAACATCCATACAGAGGGAATGCAATTGGTTTGACAACATTATCATGATTATTGCATATTTTATGAATGTTTCAAGTAGAGTCAACCATAATTTTGACATACCTTGACTGCGTAGCTGATAACTTGTTGTGTAATTATCAAAATTCAATTATTTTTTTTGGGTAGAAAGAAGACTCAAAGCCGGAGGGCACTTTATTTTTCAAATTTTCATTTCTTTTTTCTACTTTTTTTCATTGAACGTCAAACCTGGAAGTTTATATTCAATAAAAAACCGACATCTGATGCACGTCAAAATACATAGACCTAATGAATTCAAAAATTGTCAAATCTATATTCGTTAGAAAGCTAGTTCAGAGCACTTGTGCGATGCAAAAGGATGTCTCCATATTCTTCCATTTGAGTAAAGTGCTTAAGCCCCAAAGCCATGAAAATTGTAGATTTTTGTTAGCCTTTGGAAATGGCCTCTATTCAAAGACTTTCGATAGAAAGTACTTTCGATCGAAACTAATTAGTTTCGATCGAAAGTAATTTCTTAGTTTAATGCCAGCATGGGTTCAAACCCACCAAAATTTTCACTGGTTAGTTTCAATCGAAACTAGCTTAGTTTCGATCGAAACTAGGCAAAAAAGGTAGTTTCAATCAAAAATAAGAATGTTTCGATCGAAATAATTAGGTACTTTCTATTGTAAGTAACTGACTAAATTTCTCACCTCACGGATTTTGTGAAGAATTTATTCCTCCGAAAAAGTGTAACCCACTATTGTGGTATCACCCAAAAATAAGACTCGAAGACAAAGGGCACTATTGTTTTTCAAATTATTTTTTTCTCTTTTCTACTATTTTTCATTGAACGTCAAACTTGGAGGTTTATATTTTATAAAAAAAACCTACATTCGATGCACATAAAAAAATATAGGCCTAATTAATTCAAATAATTTCAAATCTATATTCAATAGAAAGTTTCTTCAAAGTACTTATGTGATGAAAAAGGATGTCTCCTTATTCTTCCATTTGAGCCCTACGCTTGAGCCCTGAAGCCATGAAAACTTTAGACTTGTGTTAACCTCTGCAAATGGCCTCTAATCAGAGACTTTCGATAGAAAGTAGTTTCGATTGAAACTACTTTCTATCGAAAGTATTTGACTAGAAATTCCTTTAAACAAGGACTTTCTATAGAAATTACTTTCTATCGAAAGTACTTTCTAAATCCACCTGCTTTGCAAATTTTAGGAGGAATTGCTTCCTCCAAAAAAGTGTAATCCTCTATTGTGGATTCACCCTATAATTAAGAATATTTTGAGGATAGTTCTATCTTCTATCATGCACTACTTCACTCTAGATGGTCGGTCTATGTGCTTCTATGGCTACCAATTTGTTCTCCTCAACCATTTCCGCTCTGGGAAAACATATCATTTCCTTTTTACTTGTACAGTTCCTTCAGTGTCAGTATTGTTGATGATAGGGATAACCCAAGTAGAATAATGGCTCTCCATGAGGGCTTGATGGTGTTAATCTATGTTTATCTTAAAATCCATATTGTTGAGCATCCTGTTATTCAAGATGTTGAATTGAATAAGAATTATGGGGAAGTGGATGATGAGGATGAGGGTTCTGAAACTGAGGCTGAGGGGAAATGGACACCCCTGTTAAGATGGTTTTCATCCAAATAATCATCTGATAGGAATCTCCTATGGTTTTCATCCAAACAGTAAGTAACTCTTCCTGAATACTAGGTCTCAAGCCATAGATATATCTAGCAACTTTCTCCTTGTTAGCTTCTGAATGTCCAATCCTAATCAGGATCCAATAAAACTCCTCGGTGTAGTATTGCACTGATTTTTTTTGCCTTCCTCAACCCTTTCATCTTCTTGAACATCTCCAATTTATAATCCACTAGAATGAATTTCTTCTTCAACTTTTCAACCATTCAGTTCCATCTGATGATCTTGTCTTTACCTCTTTGAATTCTTTCCAATTGAACTTCTCTCCACCATATGTTTGCATGACCTTTTATCTTTGTCTTTGCAAACTGAACTCTATCAGGATCTTCCACTTCTTCATACTCAAAGTATTCATCCATCTCATTAATCCAATTGATCATCTCTTCTGGCCTAAGGCTTCCAACAAATGTAGAAACTTCAATCTTAGGTATTTTTCCAATTTTAGACATAGCTCTCAAAAATATAGCCTCCTCTGGATCTCTCACATCTTCTTCAGCTTCTTCAAAATGATCTTCTTCATCAGACTCTTCGCCATTATTTCAGTTTTCTCTAGACACATTCTTTCTTTGTAGCTCCTCTCCCAAATCTCGCACTTGCTTTTGCAAAGCTCGAAAATCTTCAAGGAAGAACTCCTCCTTAGGTTCTTCCTTTGTGATCTCGTGAGTTTTCTTTGGAGGCATCTTCGCTCCACAAATATCTAGCAATTTCAAATCTAACTCTTTCTCAAACGATTGAAACTCTTCTCTTATACCACCTGATGCAGTCAAGAATGGAGGATCCAACGAAGGATTGTCCAAACTTGCAGGCAATAACCATAGCAGTGGAATTAACCTGATACACAAAAATATTATCAACATTCAGCTTTCTATTATCATATTTAATCAATTACATTTAACATGTCGAGCTGTAAGGCCTTCCCAATTTTAGCCAAATATAAAGATACTTCTCAAGATCAACTACAGATCTTCTGCAAGACATACTATTCATGATCTAGATTCTCATATCCAACACTTCGATCGGCTCCCCCCAAATTTGATGCCCTAAGCTAAGAACAACATACAAATTAAATACAAAAGGCAACTAATAGGTCGGCCTACAATAAAAAAACATTAGAGAAACCTCTGACCCAGATTTAGGTCCACACTATCCCCAATGACAGATCCACTATTAATTCCACAATCTAAGTTAAATGCAAGCTCAGCCTGTAAGTTGGCCTCCAGAACCAAGTAAAAAAACTCACTCTGAGAAGAAAAACTGAGCAACAACAACAACTCGGGAACAAAGATCACCAAGCAACAGAGAAAAACTTAGAACAAGGATACCCAAGTGACAGAGAACAACTTGGGAAAAGACCACTGAGACTCGTCAGTAAAGCAAGACCTGAGCAACAGAAAATGACTTGGGCAAAGAGATCATCGAGACCCATCAGTAAAGCAGGACCCGAGCAACAAAAATGAAACAAAAGTAACATCTTTTTGGTTGAGCAGGATTTCCAAGGATCCTAGGATGCTCCTGCATCAAAGTAACTATCAATGTAATCATACCATGCCCTAGGAACCTTCTTGATCCTGTACAAATCTCTCTTTAATCTACACACATAGATATCATTTCTATGTACCACAAAGCCTTATTATTGTTCTATGCATACCTCCTCTTTCAACTTGTGATTAAGGAATGTTTCCTTGATATATATTTGATGAATCTTCCATCTCATCTGTACTGCAATTGAGACAAACAACACACATAGAAGTATACTTGGCCACTAGAGAAAATGCCTCCTAATAGTCTATTCCCTCCTTCTAAGTGAACCCCTTTTCTACGAACTTTGCCTTGTATTTTTTGATGCTACTATTTGCATCTTAATTGATCTTGAATATCCACCATGATCCAACCAAATCCCTATCTATTGGTCTAGGCACAACCTCCCATACATCATTCTACATTATTGAGGTATATCCCTTAACCTTCGCATCTCACCACACTTGATGTTGTATGCCCCCCTAATAATTGGATGGCTCACTATCTACCAACTGATTGATTAATGCTACATAGTCATTATACAAATTTGGTTGTCTCTATTGTCTACTACTCATCCTACCATCTCCCACTAACTCCTGAGCATCCCTATGTCTTTGTTGAACCTCGCAGTTCCTCCTTCCCATATTAGAGGATGAAATATTAATGTTTATATCTTTTTAACGCATCTTTTGGATTTTTTCGCATCTATTGCTCCATTTTCTATGAGCTCTCGGTACTTGATCTTGTGTATGTACTAGTAATTATACTCGATCTTTTCTCCCCTTGATTCAGTTGAAGGATCCTTGGACTTTCTGTTGGCTTCTCACTCTAATCACCTACTACAAATTCTCTAGACCTTCTAAATGCCTTGTTCTCGATGAACTGGAAATCACACCAAACTATAATCCTCCTAGTCCCTAGAATAAATATCTGATATGTCTTTGAGGTCTCACTGTACCCCATGAAGTACCCCCTCTCTGTAGTCTGATCTAACTTGGTACGTGTATCCCTTGAAATGTGGCAATATATGAAACTTCCAAATATTTTGAAGTGACTAACATATGGCTTCTTCCCTATGCAATATTCCTCTGGTGTCATCTTTACTAGTACCTTATGCTGAACCCTATTCAATATGTATACTTTCATACTACATGCTTCTTCCCATAAGTAACAGAGCATGTCCTATTCATGTAACATAGTCCTTGAAGCCTCCTATATAGATTGATTCTTCCCCTCAACAACCCCATTCTACTATGATTTTTAAAGAACAATCCATTATCTCTTGATTCCTTCATAGGTACAGAACCCCTAGAACTATTTCCCTTTGTACTTGCCTCCATTGTCTGATCGAAGAACCCAAATCTATTCCTCCCTGTCAAATTCTCCTCAAGATATTTAAACTCTTTGAGGTGACTAAAATCCTCATCCTTGGTATTCAAGGAGTATGTCCAAGTCTTCCAGAAGAATTCATAAAAAAGGTAACAAAGTACTCACATCCTCTGAGAGACTTCTATGACATTGATCCACATATATCTGAATGTACTAGATCAAGACCACCATTAGATCTGTGTCACTCCTTGGAAAAGTCTCTTTTGGAAACTTCCCAAACATACATCTCTTACATACATCCTCATTATTTGTGCTCACCTTCGGAACACCTTTCACTATCTCATGAAGAAATTTAAATGCTTCATGATGTATATGGCCCATCCTCCTATGCCATAGATCTCCTCGAGCTCTAGGATTACTACTGCTCATGAGATTTTTAGGACTATCAAATTGTAGCCTATAAAGTTGGTCCCTCCTATCTCCAACAACAATGGGTGATTTCCAATCCTTATTCTTGATTAACACATGCTCCCCTCCAAGGAGTACAATGTACCCTTTATCCTAAATGAGATATATAGAAATCATATTCATACCCAATCTTGGCACATGCAACACTACATAAAAGGAAATCAGCTTGCCATTCTCCCTCTAAAATTAAATAGCCCCTTTCCCAACTGATTTGAGTTTTTACATATTCCCTATGGAAATCTTGATTCTGGTGTCCTCCTCCTTATGACTATAGAAGTATTTTCTAACTCCTATCATATGAAATGATACCCCACTATCTATATACCAGACACTCTATGAGTTTTAGCTAACCATACAAGATATGAGTGCAAACTCATCCTCCACTCTTCTAGAGAGCTCATCTGCACTTGTTGAAGCTGTCACCTACTTCTTGCCCTTCTTTTCATTCTTCTTCCTTTTCTGGAAATCATTGACATAGTCACCAAACTCATGACAACCATAGCACTTGATCTTCAACAATTCCTTGTTCTTCTCACTTTGTGGATTTGATCATTTTCTAGACCTCTTGTTTACTTTCCCTTATCCCGCTAGGGCAACATTTTTCTATTCCACCTCACTTTTGTGACTTTTATTGTTGGTTCCATTAACAAGACTTAGTCTAAGATCCTCCCTAGTGAAGTTTCTTCATAGTGGTTCCCAACTAAATAAGGTCTCTCATATATAATAACTTGAACAAAGACATCCCAATACTTAGTAAACCCATGTAGGGCTATTCTTAGTAGCTCATTGTCATCTGGGTTATTTTGAACAACTACTAACGCATGTAAGTCTAAGACCAAAGAGGTAACTTGTAACATCTTCTACTGTACTCACCTGGATATTCCTAAAGTTTTCTCTAATCATCAACTTCTAGTTAGTTGTAGCATTATGGTACAGATTTAGAATAACATCCCACATCTTCTTAGCGTTATCTAACTCAATGATACGTAGGACTATATGGTCTAAGGCATTGTGAAGGACTAATCACCTTGCCTTTGCATCATCCTTCTTGTATACTAAGAACTATGTTGGATCTATAGGTATAGCTATAACACTAGTCATATATTCCTTTGTACTATTCTCTTCTAATAATAAAGAAAATTTGGCTTTGGACAGAGAGCAAAATTTGAGGTTCCATCCAATCTGTCTTGATCTCTTCAACAAGCTGAGGCCATCTCAAAGGATAAAAGAAATAATAATTCTAAAGAGGTTGAACTGGATTTTATAAACCCTCAATTTTCTTTCCTTTTCCTATGCTAAACCTTTTCTACCTTTAGAGCCGCTCTGATACCATTTGAAAATTCTATGTAGACACAAATTATTAATCTTCATCTTATATAGATTATTTAACTGTAAAAATTTAATTCACAGTAAATAATAAAAAATAACACATCTACAATTTCATAAATAAAATTGTCCTCAGAAAAATCACAAAGGGAAAACCAGTATTGCATATGAGGAATTATATTAAACTTCAATAAATCAAGAGACTTAAATTGCTTGCCTCTTACTGGTAGATCTCCCGCAATATTCTCCTTGGAAGTTTTTGTCTGAATTTCTTCAGCTTTGATTACACCACTATTGTCTCCAATGCTATCACCACGCCCTTGCTATCACTGCAAAACTATTTTCCAATACTACAAATTCATTTACTATCACTGCAAATACTTCTCAAGTGTGGCCTCTCTAAATGCCCAATGACCCCTTTTATACTATTCTCATTGGAAACCTATTGATGTTTATAGCTTTGGTTAGATAAACATAATCATGGATGATAATCTCAATCAATAGAATGGTTTATGAGTTATATGTATATATATACGAATATACATAATAATAATTGAGTTTATTATTATTATTACATATTTTATCATACATAATTGTATTTGGATATTAAATCATACATCATTATATTAATTTATTCTATGTGGAATAAATAGTCATCTTTATGTTTAACAAACTACCGATTATGTGTAATGTTTGCAATGTTTAATGAAGAGATGTATTGGTGGAGAGACATGTCTCCACATATGTGGAGACATGTCTATCCATCGATATGTCTTCTCACTCATATACATATAATCCAAAATAGATTGATTGAAGGCAAGTACATAAATAAAATAGTGCAAGCCAATATTACATCGATCTCCATCATAGATGTTGAGTTGTACTTCAACATGGTATCAGAGCAGATACGAACTCCTGTGACAAGAAATTTAAGGGAAAATAATATCCATGTTGATATTAATATGATCTAGACTAATGTCGCAAAGGCGTGAATTTGTTGTTGTGTGGGAAAGATAATATTAGATGAAATTAGACTTGTGATATGAAGGAACGATGAGGAAGAAAATACGCAAAATTAAAAAGACCACTGACGGTGGATTAAACTATTACACATCAGCACTCCACAAACATCACCAAACTAATTCAATGTGTGAGGAATATAGCGCAGAACCTCTCTAAGCATTGATCGTTCATCAGTATTTGTCTCAGTTTGAAGTTCATCGACCAGTCGGGAATCCTTGATTTTCTTGTCCATCGACTAAACTATGAACCACGACATCCTCATACTAGCGTTCCGTCCACTCTATTCACCAATGTCACAAGATGAGTTTCTTAGAATACGAGTTTCTCATTTCATCCATACTGGGTTGAAGGCATGATTAAGGCATGAAGTTGATTGCATATGCAAGGGATTTAATAATACAATGACTGAGATAGTCAAAGCCTCTGTATCGAAAAGAAATAAGGAATATGAACAATAGTTGCATTCATCAGATTAAGGAATATCCATTCATAGGAATTTGTATGTCTGTTGTGTGCGCATGAGAGTAACAGCAAGCATAAAGGTGCAACACATTAAGGGGAGATTTGTTAATTTGGATAAGATAATTCAGAAAGTATCGAAGACAAGGAAATATCGGCTAGTGGATTATGATAGTCTAATGGAATACATATCTTATAGAGGTCGTAATAGACAAGGGTGGTATTAAAGAAAAATAACATATCGTGAATACATGGAGTTTCGATGAGTCTTATAAATCAATTCCATAGGTTATTTGGAATGTTGAATAGATATTTACCCACAAAACATTGGAGTTTATAATTTTTTTGTTTTCGTGGATGGGAACCATTACCTCCATAAACAACTCTGCCATTAAGGATAGTCTGAAGTCTATGATCAGTGAAGACGGTGCTGTCAAGAATGGAGTATCAAATAATAATCAACAAGACAGCGATCAAACTAGTATCTTTTATTTGCCAAGCAGAGATTATCAACTAGCAACAAAATATCAGAATGATAAGTCTGCGGAATTAATATGTTCAGGATCACAGTATCAATGGAATCCTAAGTAGCAACTTATATTCCTAAGTAGAGTGAAGACAACTAGTCGACTATCAATATGGTTCGCAGCGGTTTGACTATATCAAGTAGACTTTAATCTCGATTATTAATGGAGCAATATGCAAGCACACCTATAATTAGCGACTACCTCATTGCCGACAATGTTTAATAAACATAAATTAGAATATTGATTCAAACAAGGAGACGAACCATCATAAAGAGTCTAACAGTAGCGGTAGTTCATATGGGAAAGCAGCGGTCAGGGAGATTGAATTGGGTCATCAGTCAGATTGAAGTTCAAAACCTCAGCCAAAAGAAATGCCTCCCTGTCCTAAAATAATATGTAGTGACATATATAACTATCAAAGAATGATTCAACTGCTAATTGAATCAAGAAAGTGAAGGAATCAAATGCTTGTTTATAAGGAATGTGGACTTGCTGTAGAGTAGGTTGCAGCGGCATGTGGGAGAGTGGCTGATGTGGACATCCTTATAGAATTGCTATCTGAAAATTGGGAACATTGTCTTATGATAGAAGCTCAGCATGTCTTTGAGAGAGCCATTGCTCAAGGGGCATTTGGGGAACAGCTAGTAGTTAAGGTTCTAGAAAGATGACGTTCTCAGAGACTGGCAATGAGTTCTAGATGTTGTACTAGTTCTATTCAAAGTTAGGAGTCCTTCCTATCAAGTACAGCCAACCAATCATTATTGAAAGAAGATGATGATTTTGTTGTAGTGCTTGATCTTGTAGAAGCTTTGTCTATTTCTAGGGACTTGAGAGTTAGAGAATTTGTAAGTACATTGTACACTATATTGTTCAAAGTGTATGGAAATGAAGGTTATTGTGAGAAGGGCATGCTTTCGTGTCAAAGGGAGCATCTAGAGAATCTACTTCAGTTGAAATCTGAGGATCTTGGTCATGTTGGTTCAGAGGGAGTAGGCAATGTTGAGATGGTTTCTCTAGTGATCAAGAAACTATAGCAATCAGAGGACTATGATTCTTGGGATGAAGTTACAGATGTAGGCTGGAAGGCCTTTATGTGGACATCCAAATCAGCTTCTTTGAAGAGGAAGAATTGACATTCAGAGGGAATCTGACAATCCATATGAGGAAACCTAGGACAAGGAGGTCATATTTAGAGGGACTCTGAAAAATCCGTCAGAGACAACCTTGAATGAAGATGTTAGGAGGTTGATGCATGTACTTGAAGCTTCATAAGAGAGCCACATTAATCATGAATGTCTGGTGTTGCAAACTCTCGAGATAAATTCACAGTTTATTACATTCACTCATGTTACTATGGAATCAAACAAGTACATTTATGTATGGGAAATCACTCTTGTGAACAATGTTGTGATCATTGAACAAATAAATCATGTGCCAGATGATGAGAGTTTCTTGGAGGAAGATATCTTCCATAATTGGAGTATGTGAATATAGTATGCTTTTGTAACAGAGGGAGAAGCTAGAGAATCTGCATCAGCTGACATCTGAGGAACTTGATTCAGAGGGAGTAGACCATG
>MU224722.1:1305853-1334368 GCA_018584345.1 Thuja plicata | reverse complement strand
TCGATATGTCTTCTCACTCATATACATATAATCCAAAATAGATTGATTGAAGGCAAGTACATAAATAAAATAGTGCAAGCCAATATTACATCGATCTCCATCATAGATGTTGAGTTGTACTTCAACAGAACCAATGGCCAAGATTAATCTCAATCAATGGCTGAGATAAATTAGACCTAAGAAACCCTAACTAATTAGTTTCTACGAGTGCTGAATGAGTCACTTAATTAATTAAACAATTGCCTGCATTGTCAACAACAAAATAATTGTTTACTAATTATTTGGAGTGGAGGGATAACTATACAAGCTATCATAACTAACACTTAACACTCTTCCTCTCCGGTTGTCTGTATTTCTCATTGAACAAGTCTTTTTCAATGTAATCCACATGCCAATGGTCTTTGTTTCCAGCTACAAATCTACCACTTTATGGTATGATGCGTGGGTGATGGAAAAGGCCATGGGACCAGCTTTTAACAACCAATTACATTTTTAAATGATACACAAGGGCAGTATGTAAAGGTATAATAGGAAATCTATAGTCTACTAAACTATCATCACAATCTGATATCCTTAACTTGGAAACACCAAAAGATAAGTGAGGGGAACCAAGGTACATTAAGAAAGAAATTGCTCTTGGGAGATCTGTGTATCTAAATAAGTTCGAATGTTGCGATGATCTAACTTGAGAGCTTGAACATATGATGAAAATTGAGGGAGAGATGTTACAAGCAAAACAAATCAGAATTAAAGAGAAATTCTTTTGGATGGTGTTGATTATCATTTCATTTCATCTTTGTACTTTTGTACTATTAATCGTTTATATATTTAATTTATTTATTAATTCTATATTGTAATTGCATAAATGTACTATTCAAATTTTAATTTTATTACTTTTTATTGATTGATGTAACATAGACTATTTTTTTTGTTACAGAAAATAAAATGATAAAAACAAAGGATGTATCAAAACTAATATTTTAAATATATTTAAATATAATTAAGATATTTCTTAATAATTTCAAAAACCACCAAATCAATAGCTATCTGTTATTATAAGAAAATTTAGAAATCACAATAGTCCATTTCTCTATTCCCTTCCTAAAATTTCATATTGATGAAGCCTAGCGTTTACTCTATGGTGATTTGTACAGGCATTAGTCTGCTACAACAAATTGTAATAGTCCATCTCTCTTTTCCCTTCCTAAAATTTTATATTGATGAAGCTTAGCTTTTACTGTTTGATGACTTGTACAGGTATTGGTCTGCTACAACAACCCAGGCTCAACTTGAAAAGACTAATAAGAGTATAAATGAAATAAGAACCTCTCTTGCCTTCCCAGTTAACCTTGTGGCTCTTCAAAATATTAAAGAGCTTCTTCAAACGACTACAAAGCGTCTTGAGGAATCCCCTCTCAAGTTACTTGAGTTTGAGCCAGGTAACACATTCATTTATTCCATTGATTTTTCAAAGTCTTAAGGTTGGATGAGGAATAAAAATTGATTCTTTAGAACTGAAATAAAAAAGTGTTGCCAATACCCATTCTAATATCATCATGTTATTTTTGTCAAACAAAATAGTCGGGATAGAAGAAAAAGTAGAAAAGGTTAAAGCATTATTGGACATGGAAGGCACGGAGCCAGTGAGGGTGGTTATATTATGCGGCTTCGGGGGTGTGGGGAAAAGCACACTTGCAGCTTCAGTTGTTCAGAATTTGAATTGGTCCCATCTTCGTGCTTCTGCAGACTTCAAATTTTGCTGAGTCATAATAACGGACAATGGTGCAGATGCAAAGAAACTAGATGAGGCATTGATCATGAAGCTTCAAGAGGATATCATATATGACTTCGGAGGAGGGAGACAGGATTTACGGAATCCACAGGAGGGTCGTGTCCGCCTCCAAGAGGTTATTGCAAATAAAACCTGCCTTCTTTTCATTGATAATGTTGTCGACAAAAAATATGTCCAAGACCTCCTGCCTAAAGATTTACTATGGTTCAACAAATCTGAGAATATGTCTATGGGGAACCTAGGGAAGCCAAAAACAAAGCTGAGAATATTGATCACGTCCCGAGAGAAAAATCTAAAACCAGAATTCAATGTTCCCTGTGAGGAAGATGATGTGCATGTTTTCTCTGATGAAACGGCAAGACGCCTCCTTAGGAAAACAATCTTATGTAATGATGATGCAGAATTCAGTGCTGACTTTGAGGAAATTGCTTTGATGAATGCTGTGGCCGACGCATGTAGAGGCGTCCCCATACTTTTGTCTGTTTTTGGAAAGCACTTAAGATATGATAGAAAGACAGAAAATTACAAAGAGGCACTTGAATCGCTTTTTCAAGGAAACCTTGATAGTTTTGCAGATGAAGATCTCAGTAAACAACTCTTCTTTGTTTATAGAAAGCTGAGGGAGGAAGATCAAGAGGCATTCCTCGACATTTGCAAGTATTTTTATGGTTGGAAATGGGATCTTGTTTGTAAGATTCTAGATGAAGGTAGAGTTAAGACTCTCCAGAAAAAAATGCTAATAAATAAAAGCGACTCGGGCATCGTCATTGTGCATGACATCCTTCGCTTAATGGGGGAGAAAGAAGGCAAACTAACAAGAATATCAAATTACAGGGAATTATCAGTAGTCTTGAAAGATGGTGAGAAAAGACTCGAAGAAGTCAAAGGCATATACCTCGATGGGAATGAGTCTTTAATCCCTGTGGAGACCAGACATCTAAATGCTACGTGCAAGTCGCTGAGAGTACTGATGGTAGGAGATCGGGTAAAGTTCCATGGGCCTCCATGCAATCAAGATTTTCAAAATTTGAGATATCTCAGTGTTGGGGATACGAGCAATTTTCCATTTGAAGAAACTTCTAAACTGCAGAAACTCGCAGCTTTTTTCAACAGATCAAAGCACAGCATCAATCCGAACTGGGTAAGAACTACTTTGAGTGAAATATAAATATAATGAAAAAAATCATGATATTAGTTTGTTTTAACGTTGTTTGGCAGAGATTTCTAATATACGAGGAAGAAGATAAATCTAAATACAAATTTTGCAAGTGGAAGAGTTACTGTTTTCTTTACAGTTAATATTAGAAGTTGTTAAATCTATTTAATTTCTCTATTATTTTAAGTGATGTCAGCATATAACATTATATAACTTATATTATTTTATAGTTTTTTGGGGGGGGGAACATTTTCATTTTAATAACCTAGTTTTTTTTTTTTTTTGAGATTAAATGTTTATTTTAATTGTTATTTATTAAATTTTGTTTATCTTTTTAATATTAATAAAGCATGTTTTTGTTGGACAATAATTATTGTTGATCTACATCTATCCTATCATGTTGTTTAACAATCTTTAGAATAATTTCCTAGATTCTTAGACTCTAACTAATTATTTGGACAACATTTCATATAAATGAGTTCATCAATTCTTTGGATCTTTCAAAAAGTAAACTTTTGAATAAATACACTCTTCAATTGATAAGTAGGAGATATTTTTCCACAGCAAGTCAAATTGTGATATTGCTATCAGGATTCAACTGTGTAATTTTTGAGTCAAACTCATTGACCCATAATTCATGAGTAGTGGTTCACATGAACCCATCTCTCATGAGAATGAATGGAACACTTAGCACTCATTGGATCTAGGTGATGCTCACAGAGGTGAAGCACCGGGACTTCCCGGGAGGTCACCCATCCCAGTACTACTCCAGCTCGAGTGCGCTTAACAAAAAAAAAAGATATTACACTCTTCAATATTATGAACACAAAAAAAAGATATTCGCTTTTCATACAAAACACTATTTTTGAATGTAGGGCTAATTTGAGATGACGAAAATCCCCTAACCTTTTCTACCTCTACCTCCAAAATAGACACTTGTCAATTCTTACCTTCTAGAGGCAACACATAAAATAGTAGCATGATTTTCAAAATCTAGTCAAAGGAGCAAGAATTTAATACATATTTGTTAAGCTTGTAATGCAATAGGATATTGAGTTTGAAAAAAAATGCAAATTGACAATAAAGCCATGTCTTCAACTGAAAGATTGAGTTTACAAATCATTTATACCAATATTAAAATCTAGACCAATATAAAATAACCATAAATAACTTTACACATAAAACTTTCAATTATAATAATGCTATTGGCTATGTCATCAACAATCACATTGCACACCCTTTTACATTAAAATAATCTAAACAATTCATCAATAAATAAATTTTTATTTTTAAATTGTAAAATATGTACTTGTATTTCAAAAAGTACTTTGAAAAATAAAATTAATAACCATTTTCTCATACATAAATGTTTAACCATTTTTTCCTTGTTTTTATTTATAAGCTTATTTACTTATAATTTATTAACCCTTATACCATTAACATACTATTCTTCAAGCATTTCAATTAAAAGTAAATATTTTATTAAACTATCTATCATATAGAATGTCCTAAGTCCTACTTCTATTTGAATTTTTTATTATAAAATTAATAGAAACTATTTCTCCTTCCTCTCTTGTACCATGATACTTGATAGAAAATAAATCAGACAATATAAATCAGAAAATAGTAATGAAAATAACATCAATAATTGTTCCTAGTACAATGAAGCCTACAAATTCTTATAAACCATTTCATTTGTATGACTTTCTAAAACCATCTCTGAGTATTTTAACAACAATATTTAATAATAAATTATATGATCACTAAAAGAATCTAATTATAAAGTATAAACCTTAATATTTGAACAATTCTTGAATTATAAAATCTACATAAACAGTGGCCTTATTAACGCATTTCTTTAATGAGAAGGAAACAAGAAACTGTGTGAAAGTCTGCAATTGAAGCAACATGAGCTCAGAATATGGTTTTAAAACAATTTATTATGTGTTGATTGCTCAATTCTTGTTTATGGGTGTAAGTTGCTTTCTTTTTTATACGACGAGTATGAAATGCGGCTACAATAAGCTTTGAGGTTGGATTTAATGTAACAGAAACTGTTTCAGATTCTCCAATTAGGAAAATGACGGTTATACAATTTTTGTTTTTACACACAGCTTCCACCCAGTCTGAAGATCATCTCTTATCATGTACCACATCCAAATGGCCATTCCTTTGAGATACTTCCATTGCAAAATCTACGTTCTTTACAAAGTTTTATTTTGGAAACGAGAATGTTGGTGAAACTTCCACAGGAATTTGTGTTCCCTGCATCTCTAGTAGATCTCCAGTTGAATTGTTGCGGGCAGCTACCAAAAGAAATCAGTAATCTGACTGCTCTTGAGCATTTGACTCTAGATAAATGCGACTTCCAATTTCTGCCTCAAGGAATGGGCAAACTGAAGAATTTGAAGCTTTTGAGTTTGCAACACTGCACAAAGTTGGCTTCCCTGCCGGAAGAACTTGGACTGCTGTCTTCAATGACTTGTCTGATGCTATGCGGATGCACGCTTTTCCAAACTCTACCCGAGAACTTGGGAAACCTCAGTGCACTGGAAGAGCTGAACATGAGAGAGTGTGAGAATTTGAGGAAGCTACCTCAAGGATTTGGCGGACTATGTTCTCTACATAAGTTGGACTTATCTGGATGCATCGCCTTGAAGACACTGCCTGAAAGCTTTGCTCAGCTTCGGATAGAGTCCCTCACTCTGGAATCACTGCTCAGTTTAGATGAGCTTCCGTCGTGTTTTGGAAACATGCCATGTCTTTCTCACCTGCAATTGATATCCTGCGACTCATTATCCACTCTCCCAAATAGCTTTGTGCACTTGAAATGTTTACAGACCTTACAAATAAGGAATTGCAGCAGAATAGTGGGGCTTCCAGGAGGCTTTGGCCAGCTAGGTGTCTTGAGTATTATAACTCTGGAAAAGTGTCCTAAACTGGAGGAGTTGCCTGACGGATTTGAAGAACTGCGGGCCTTAAAACATCTCGAGTTAAAGGATTGTTCCAGTTTAATGAATCTTCCTTCAGGTTTCGGAGAGATCATATGTTTGGAATACTTGTGGTTGAAGGGCTTGTCAATCTCCAGTCTTCCAGATGGATTTGGGAACCTCAAAAGACTAGGCATTTTAATAATAGAACTCTGTTACAGATTAGAAACATTGCCAAAGGGTTTTGAAACATTGCCATCTTTGACATTGGTAAAATTCCTCAACTGTTCAATGTTGGACGGCTCAGCAATGGACAGAATAATAAAATTACAGCAGTGCTATTATTCACATATTGCAGAAAGTGGTAAATTGATAGAGAGGTGGAGACAAATACGGGAGGAGGACGAGTCTCCAATGGCTGTGTGTACTGAACCAAATTTTCTGGTATGTGGATCTTCTGATCATTAAGGGTCTGTTTGGTGCATGGAATTAATTTATCTAGAATAGTTTTATTTTAGAATAAGGATCTATTTTTGGATTAATTAATTCTGAAAACGAAAAAATTGGAATAAGATTAGACATGTTTGGTGCCCCTAAAAGATGACTGGAAATTAATCCATTCTACGTTTGGATCCCATAATGTAAAATTGGAATAAGGTTCAGATTTCTTTTATAAAATAAAATGACCGTGTTTACATGGATTTTTTGCAGGACGATGCGGAGTTGGAGCGGGCTGCAAAAGTGAGTTTGTTGTGTGGGAAGTGCGTGGAATGGGACAATTCTACAGAGCAATTGATAGAGCGGCCAACATCCATGTTGTTCGAGGAGGACACAACTGTGGCACTGATTGCCCTCCCTCTCCACATCAAATTTCAACATCAGCAGTTTATTGCGGAGGCCATGGAGAGAGCGAAGATGGCTTCTCAAAGAGGACGGCTGAGGGTTGTTTATGTGAAAAGAGTTAATGACAAGGGCGAAACTACAGAACAAGAGAAACAAGAAGAAGAAGACTGTTTCCGTAAAGTTTTGAGGTCGATGCCTGAAGGATCGTCTGCCCTTCCTTCTACCGACATGAGGCGCCATTATCTCATTAGCTACCTTTTCTTCAACTGTGCTGGTTACAGAGCTGACAACAAACTTGCCTGTTGCGTGGTGAACATTCAAGTGAATGATAAAGACCATAAATTTGTTAAGTTTAAAGATAGTTTTGGAGAAGATGACATTTCAGGAGAGGCCTTACAGTTGTCACAAAACTCGGATAAAAAAGATGTAATTTCCAATAAGGATTTTGATTCCTGGGACTTTCGAAGTGAGAAAGTAAGCAAGGTAAGAAAGTCTAGAGTTAAGAAGCTAAAACTGAAGAGAGAAAAGATGGTGCAGGAGCACTCGGATAATGAACATAACATTTCCAATGAGGATTATGATAACTGGGACATTCGAAGTGAGAAAGTAAGGAAGGAATAAAAAATGATGAGAAAATTGAGGGTAAAGGAGCACTCGGGCAAACAGGCTATCAGCACCCGTCAAAAATATTGGTTTATTTCTTTCAGTTTAATTTTGGTTTGTTTTGTTTGGCTTATGTTAAGATGAGAGCCTTGGTTCAAGGCTGAACATCTTTAAGTCGTTTGATTGCAGTATTTATTCTTCACACAATTCTAGCAATCATAACTGAAGCATCAAAGAAGATGAGGTTCGACACACATTCTTGCATTAGCGTGAAGATTATGCAGATTATGTTTGCAGTCATGTATATGGTGAATTCATGGATGTGTCTTATTGTCATGCACAACATTTAGTTACAACATTTAGTTACAATTTTTTAAGTAGTTGTCATGTGATTTTTTATATAGTTAAGTTAATATTATTTTTATTATCATTTAACTATTAGTCAGTGAACGTGATTAATTTGAGAGAATAATAGATGATAAAATGCATGTTAATATAGTTTTCTCTTCTTTTTTGAGCTGCATGTTAATAGCTTGTTGTAAAGGGCTACGATCTCTATAAAATAAAGTTTTATTGTTGTTTTAAAGACAACTTGCAACATATAATTAGTGGTAGAAGAATAAAATATGTGTATTTGTGTTAAAATCAAAATTGTGCCTTTGTTTTTCATCTATTTCTTATGTTTTAAATCTTTATATGCTATCATAAGTACTTGAGTTTATGTGGATTTAAGAATTTGTAGAGAAATTGAATACAATTGTGAGATAGTCTATAGTGTTTTGTATCAGAAGAAAGAAAAAAATAGAGTATGTTAATCATGAAAAAGAAGAATTTGGCATTTGGCATTTTGGAGATCACGCAGGCCACCATACAAGGAGGAATAGAGGTTAGTTATTTTGAGTGCATTATTTAAAATATTTGGAAGTTCTAGAAAAGAAGGGTTGTAGCATTGGGTAAAGTTATTTATTTATTTTTCTAATGTGAAAGATAGGTAACAGGGTGAAAAAAGAAAATTTGAGTCTGATTTGTGAGAAAGATGGTTTGAAAGATCAATTAGGAAATTCTAAAAAGTGTAATTCAGAATTGATAGACAAATTTTAAAAAATTTAAAAGAAAGGTGTGAATATTTATGTGAAATAGAGAATATTGAGAAAGGATTGAAGAAAGTTAAAAAGGAAAATATGGATTAAAGGAATTTAAAATTATTGGATGAAATTAAAGAAGAAAATGAAGATTTGGATAAGAAGTTAAAACTTTTGGAAAAACAAAATGAAAATTTGAAATCACATAAATTAGTTTGTGATGTTGCATGTCATACATATGATTTGATTTGTTTTGTTTATCTATCAGCTCTTATGCATGGTGGATCTAAAGTTTCTTTAGGTAAAAAGTGTAAAGTTGAACGTAAGGACATGTATGAATCTGAAAATTTTGAAAGTGAAAGTTGCAATGTCAAAAGTAAAGGATTATTTGAAGAAAATGTTGGTTTTAAGATCATCTGAACAATGAGATATAGAGAAAGAGGACTAGGTAAACATGGGAAAGAAATGAGAGCTAATTCGGCTGATTATAAAGCCCAAATATGAAGGCCTTGGATTTGGTAAGGGAAAAAGAAATGATGTAACATGTGTTGCATATTTAAATAAACTACAACAAATAAATGATCGTATGCAATGTTCTCATTGTCATAGGGAAGGACATCAAGTAGATAAATATTGGGATCTTCACCCTTGTAGAAGTTTTGGAATCAAGAATCACTATGAGAAGGCATGTTTGAATAGAGACTGCAGTGGACAATCTACAAAAGCTTGTATGCATGTTGATTACAGATGGATCAATGGATCCTTTTGACAAAAAGTTACAAAGATGTTGAAAATGTTGTACAAACCAAAAAAAAATCATGTTAAAAGAGACAGAGGTGAAACAAGGTTTAGAGGTTTGAGTGAATTAGTCAATGACTACTTATTCTAGTTGTTACATGGAAGTGGTACAAGCCTTCTCTATGTCGGAGAAAGGACAAGAAGACTTAGACTTGTGATCTCTCATGAAGGAGAGAGATGAATTAACAAATAGTTAACTTCTATTAGAAGTATAATATGTGGGTCTATAACACTATATTGATGAATATTTTCACTGTGAGTTGTAAGCATCAATTTTAAAATATTTGAGATCAAATTGTGAGTCTCAATATTAAGAGGGACATTTGTGAGCTGCATGGGGTTCACTTCCATGCACAACATATAGTTATAGTTATTTGTTTAGTTTTGTTGGTAGATTTATGGAATATCATGCATATATGTGCTTGTATTAATATTTTATCATTGATGGATCAACATATCTCTATTATTTGTGATAGTGTTCCTGAGACATGTAATGAATATGATTGGTTCGGTGTGACTACTATATTGAAGATCTGATTCAGTAGACATACAATTGTATTGAGGGATGTCTCTAGTTGATTTAGGTCAAACTATAAATGTTTGCATGGTAATTTTGGTGAGTTATTTGTTATTGTGCCAAGATTGATATTTTTCGATGTTTAGTGGTGACCGTGTTAGATTTTTTAGTTCAGTATGGTTTAGTATTGAAACATTTTGGTATGTGGACCCTGTAGCATATTTTTGACATCAATTTGTATCCTTAGCTCGATTGGTTCATGATGTGTAGATTTGAAAAATATTTTTCTTAATTAATAGAGGTAATTGTTGTGTTCTTGAGGTTCAATTCAGAGATGCTAATGACTTAATAGATTAGAATTGATGTGGATATTCTTGATGCTATTAAAGTTACTTATGGATATTTCTATATCATTTTCCTATTATGGTGTTGGTTCATATTTATCGAGATGATCACATTTGGTGATTTCTAGTTGGTGAGTTCATGTTTTTGGCCAACTTGGTGGTGTAGCATGTTACGAATGTTGAAGGTGTGATTTATAGATGCTTAACATGTTCAAGGATGAAGATATGGGACCAATAGATGTCATCTTTAGTTCACATTTAATATTTTAGTATACATGATTTATTTTTTTTAATTGAAATGGTGAGAATTTAGCTGACCTTTTTTATTTGTTCAAGGTTGATAAATTGCATCCCTTTGTGGATAATGTGTGTATAAGTGCGAAAGAATGAGAAGAAGAATGAGTGGAATCTGCAATTGAGGCAGAGATTTGATTGTAATCTATATTTCATTGGAATTGATCCGAGCATATTGGAGATACTATTATCTAGTTCATAATTTGTGGATTGTTGCTGACTATGGTTTGTAGTCCATGAGATTTTTGAAAGGCAGTGAGCCTTCCTCAGGGTTGTAGCCCTTTTTCTATTTGAGCAGTGAGTTCTAGATAGCATACCTAACTATATGTGGATTCCCATTGTAATAGTCCTGACAAGGTATATTTATTTTAACAAAGTACATCATCTTATGGGTTCCATCCCTACCATGGTTTTTCCCCTAATTGGGTTTTCCACACAAGAAATTCTTTGTGTTATGTGTTCTTTTTTAGAATGTGAATTTGATTCTATCTAGTGGTGTTTTCATTAGTGGTTGTCATTGATGTCAACAAACTCATTCTTTAAGCTTCTGGTGTATTGGTTACTATGTTTTTAGTATAGTAGTGTATTGATTGATGTGTACTGGTAGTCTGGCATATTGGTTGGTCTGTTCACCAATAGCTTGTTGCTTTTGGAATCTACATTATGGTAGATTGTATGTGTTTGGTTTGATCCAATCTAGATTTTTTTTGGTTCCATCCATGGCATTATAATGCGTTATTTGTATACGTTGGAACTGAGTACCTTGGAGAAGGTTTTGTGTATTTACCCAAAGTATGGTATGTTATATCAGTCAAGGTGGTCCTCCTCATTTCATTCTTTCCCAACATGATAATTTTTGGTACAACCTATTTCAAATTCATGTGGCCAACCTAGTGGATCTCACGGTGTTGTATAATTAAGGCATGGACATAAGCATGCAGTAATATATGTGTTTGTGTGTGTGTGTGTGTGTGTGTGTGGCTCATTTAGATTATATGTGAATTGACTATTAATCTATATGAAGGAGATCCATGTTCATGAAAAGTAGTCTGTAGATATTATAGGTGGGTTCTATCTCTTTACATATCTTCCAAAAGTAAGTACTTGTGTATCCGAAGTGAGCCCTTGTGTAACAATAATGTGTTTCTTTATATCGGCAATGATTTGATTGGTAGTGAGCCTTCTTGTAGTGAGTATTTTGGTAGTGAGCTCTTAGATACAAATCACCATTTTGAGCCTCACCCTAGCATGTGTTTCTACATTTTATGAGAATTAGCTTTTCCATGGTTTTTCCCATCTTGGGCTTCCCACACAAAATCTAGTGTTCTATATTTTGGTGTTCCTATGTATTTCATGCTTAATTTATTGTGGATGTTTAATGTGCTAAACTGACAACTCTTAATTTTTTATTGGGGTGGCTGTAAGAAGTTGTCCCACTTTTGGGCAAAAAGTGGAAGTGTTTTCCCTATTTCCAAATTTTCTCGAAATTCAAATATGTAACTTAGTTCAATACCCACATGATAGAAATTAGTTTTTAGTAGAGGCATGTTAAAAAACCACTTTTCCAAAATTTATATTTCAAGACCATACCACACACATGTACAATCACCATATTTTGACCTAAATAAATCAATTTTTGTGAATCTTTTTGGGGAAAGATACCCAAGACAACAAAGATTGATGAGCATATTTTTTTTTATTGAACATTTATTATTATTAATTTTTAATTGACTGTAAAGTATATTTTTGAAACCTCTAATGTACACCCACCATAATTTGATAAAAATTTCATATTTTTTCAAAATTCATTTTTTTCATCTTCAATAAAATTCTATTTAGATTCATTTCATATAATTTATTTTCAAAAAAATGTAAACAAAAATAGTTATTAAATTTTTAGTGAACCTCGCTATTTTAAGTTTTGGTACCACTTTTGATTAATAAATATTGTAAAAATAGTAAAATTGATACTATCACTATGAAATTTATATTTTTGAGATCTGGACAGTAGGAACTCTAATGGGTTTTCATTGCATCAAAATATTGATTTGGAAGGCCCTCAAAAAATTACAAGGAAAATATGGTATTTCAGTGCCTTAGCCATTATTTTGGAGGTCCAAGCATAGGCTTGCGCCCACCAAACCTGTCTCAAACCAAAATCAAATGCAAAGGGTGGCTTGAAAATTCAACTTTTAAAAAATTAACACACGTTTAAAAACATGTATCTGTTTCTTAAATATAATAAATTGACATGTAACAAAGTGTTACTAGGAATATATTTTAAAAAAAAAATAGAAATAGGCAACGGTTTTGGAAAAAAACAAGCACCCATTTTTTGACTTTTGGGATCCAGCATCTGAGCCTAAAGCAGGTGCCCAATTCTAGGGGCATTTCTCAAGTCCACAATACTTTCGATTAATTGGGACCCAACTTCTTGGACTTACCCATTGGAACTATTTGAATGTTAACGAATAGAGAGAAAGTTTTTTATAGCTATGTGGTAATAACTGACTCACCTGCTCTTAATTATTTGACATGTTCAACATTCTTGATATGTTGTGGATCTATGCTTTACTATCTATTATTCAAGTATGTGGTTTAAGGTTAAAGTTGGTTAAACTTTGAAGTGATTGGAGACAGCTGATACACTCCCCATTTAAGTTGTGTGTTTCATTTTATCTATAAATTGGTATCAAATCCTAGTTCCTCTTTGGAAATCTCAATCTCTTGAGGTGATCTGGGATGATAAATTTTAAGAAGGAAAGTTTGATATTTGATGGCACTAAGTATTCTATATGGAAAGGATGCATGAAGACTCACTTGAGATGCATTGGAGAAGGCAACTGGGAAATCATTGAGAAATCTTACAATCCTCTTGCAGATCTTTCTACTACTACTGTTGTTAAGAAGAAGAAGTTTGAATATAACATCAGAGCCAAAGAAACATTATCGAGAGCCCACTCTGATATAGAGTACATGAAGGTTATGGAATTAGAGACTGCATATGAGATCTGGACAAAGTTGGGGAGCGTATATGAAGGAGATTCCTTTGTGATTCAAGCTAAGCTGTAGAGTTTGAAATGAAAGAATGAATCATTAAAGATGAGAAAATTGCAACTTACGTATAAAATTTTAATGAGCTTGTTTGCATAATTAGATGTGCTGGTGGAACTTTGAAGGAAAAATAGATTTTTTATTTAAGGTACTTAGGTCCTTCCCTCCATCTTATAGAAACAAGGTTTTTTTTATTGAAGAGATCCAGACAGTGACAAATATAATGAGAGACACGCTTCTTGGTAAGTTATCTTCTTTTGAGATGAGTGAACTTGGTAATGACCTTCCTAAAGTTGAGTCTGCATTCAAGGATACTTTTTATAAGGCTAAGAAAATATATGATCCAAGAGAGATCTTCTAGGAGTACATCTAAATATCCAAAGGACTGGAAAGAGATTGAAGAATAAGAGAGAAAGCTTTAAGAAATTGAAGCTCTAAAAGAAAATATATTGCCTAAAGGTTGTAGTATGTATGAAGGAAAGTTACCTCTTAAAAAATTTTCTTGTAATAAGATTGGTCATTTTTCTTCAAGGTGTCCTGAAAGAGTTCCAAAGCATAACCCAAGGAAATTTCAACCTAGATATTAGAATAAATGTTATTATGTTGCCGACGGAGGTGTGATAGATGATGAATCTGAGCAAGGTGATAAAAGTGATAATGAATGGGTGTTTATTTCTATTAAAGAACAAGATTTGATCCTTAATGAGACTACTAGTTGAATTAATGTGGAAACGACTCTTTTTACACATGTTCAAGAGAAATATGAATGAGTAATTCACAATGGATGTTCACACAATATGATTGGAGATAAGAACAAGTTGATGAAGTTGGAAAGGTATGATGGCAGTGTTGTGAGATTCGGTGATGACACTCCTTGTTTTATCTATGGTAGAGGTTTCATTACTCTCGATGGTAAGAATAATATTTATGATATTTTATATGTTAAAGGTCTAAAGAATAATCTTTTGAGTGTTTGATAGCTAATTTATAAAGGTCATGATATGCAATTTAAGAATGGAAAATGTAAGATCTTTGGAAGTTCAAGTGTTCAGATTGCAACACTTACAAAAACTAAAGGCAATGTATTTCATTTAAATAGTGTCAAGAATAGATGTTTGTTTGCACAATTTGAAGATAATTGGTTATGGCATAATCTGATGTCTCATTTTGATTTTGGTAACATTGTGAAGATAAGTGCTAGTGAGATATTTGCGTAAATTGTTCAAGCCTACCAATGTAATGTGTAAGGAATTTCAGTTGGGTAAACTATAGATCTACTTTCAAGAGAAAAACTTATTCGTCAAATGGATTGTTAGATCTTTTGCATATTGATTTATGCGGTCTTGGTAGAAATAGAAGTTATTATGGAGATAGATATCTCATATAAATCATTGATGACTATTCAAGTATGATGTGGGTTACTTTTCTAAAGGATATATGTGAAGATTTTGATAGATGCAATATATTTAAGACTATGGTTGAGATAGAGACATGTTTGAAGCTGAAATGTATGAGATTGAATAGAGGTGGTATCTTCACATTAGTTAAATTTAATGTATTTTTTGAAGAACATGGGAGAGAGAGAGAGAGAGAGAGAGAGAGAGAGAGAGAGAGAGAGAGAGAGAGAGAGAGAGAGAGAGAGAGAGAGAGAGAGAGAGAGAGAGAGAGAGAGAGAGAGAGAGAGATTTGCATCATATACCCCACAAAAGAATGGTATTGCAGAGAGAAGAAACAAAATAATTTTAGATAGAAGTTGTGAGTACTACAATTTAATACATTAAACTGGGTACAAATCAAGCATGATACTCGTAAGAATCCATATGAGCTATGGTATGGTCATGTTCCTACAGTGAAATATGTCATAATCTTTGGAAGAAAATATTATATTAAAAGAGATGAGGAGTTAGAGAAATTTGATCCTAGATGTGATCAAGATATCTTTCTTGGTTATTCTACAAAGAGAAAAGTATACAAATATTACAATAATGTGTTGAGAAAGATAGTTTAGAGTGCCAATGCCAAATTAGATGAAAGAAATCAGATATGTAAGTTAGATATTTGGATACGAGTCAGATGATCAGGGTGACAATACAAATCAGGGACAATAAATTGAGAATCAGAATTAGATTGTTGTCAGAAATCAGGATGAAGAAGTCATTGCAGATGATGAAGAAGAAGATATGCAATAATCTTGAATACATATAAATCCTAAGACTTCAAGATATGTGAAAATAAATCATTCTAAAAATCACATAATTGGTGATAAAAATTGAGGTGTTCAGACTAGGAGAAGACTTTCTAGAAACATATATGAGATTCGTTTGATTTCAATAATTGAACCTAAATATGTAAGTGAAGCATGAAAAGATGAACATTGTGTGAAAGATATAGAAGAAGAATTACATTAGATTGAAAAGAATAAGACATGGATTTTAGTTCCCAGACCTAAGGACAAGCATGTGATAGGTACTAAATGGGTTTTCAAAAAAAATTGAACGAAGACAGTGAAGTGGTTTGGAGTAATGCTAGAATTGCTTGTAAAGTTTATTCTTATATAGAAGGAATTTATTTTGAGGATACCTTTTATCATATTCCTATAATTGTGGTTGTGATCATTTTTCTTTCCTATTTACTTACAAATATTTAAAAGTCTATCAGACAGATGTCAAGTCTACATTTTTGAATGATGAGTGGAAGAAGAAGTTTATGTTGAGAAACTTGATGGCTTTCCATTGGCTGATCAAAGTAACATGGTCTGCCAATTGAATAAATTTTTATATTGAATTAAACAAGCCCCTAGATCCTAGTATGCTAGATTGGAAAAGTACTTGTTGAAGCTTGGATTTAATAAAGGTACTACTGACTATAACTTATACTTCAATATTAATCATGATATCATTCTGATTGTTGAAGCATTCGTTGATGACATCATTTTTGGTGGGAATGATAAGTTAAGTAAAGAGTTTCCTAGTGAGATGAAAAATTAATTTGGGTTGTATATGATTGGTGAAATGATCAATATTATTTCTTGGTTTGCAAATTACTCAATCAAAAAAAGTAATTTTTATATCTCAATCCAAGTATGTTAAATAATTATTGAATAAGTTTTGTATGGAATATTATAAACTACTTGGTACATTTATGGTGACTAAATTAAAGTTGACAAAGGATTATGAGTCCCCTAATACAAATTATAATATACAGATCTATGATTGGTGGATTGTTATATTTGACACATACAAGACCAGATATTATGAACAATTCTTCCATTGGTACTAGATTTCAAGAAGAACCTAAGTAATCTCATGTTATGGATGTTAAAATAATATTAATATTTTTGAAAGGGAAAGTTTACTATGGTTTGTGCAATCCTAAGGCTGATGATTTCTCATTGAGTGTTTTCACTAATGATGATTGGGCTGCTAATGTGGATGACATGAAGAGTACAAGTGCTGGTGCATTTTTCATCGAAAAGAGATATTAGTTTCATGGAAGAGAAAAAAGAAGAATCACATTTCACAATCTATTGCAGAGGTAGGATATGTGGTTTCCGCTACCAATTGTACACAAGTGATATGGATGAAGAAAATGCGAAAGGATATCAGAATTGTGTACGATGAGCATATTGCTATTTACTGTGATAATTCAAGTGCATTTATTATTTCAAAGAATTGAGTATTACATTCAAGGACAAAGAATATATTTATCAAATATAATTTCTTGAGAGAGAAGGTTAGTGAGAAGGAAGTCAGGTTGGAATATCTATTTACTAAAGATAAAATTGTAGATATTTTCATGAAGCCCTTTCCAAAGAATACTTTTGAGTATCTCTAAGGTAATAAAGGGGTGATTTCCCCTCTGGATGAGAACTCAGATGCATGAGTTTGCATCATTCCAATATATTACAAATATATCTTTAATTTGTATTGATGTTTTGGTGGCTACTACTCAGGGGGAGTAGTCAGCTTGATGAGTCAGTTGTTCAGATTTTTGGGAGAGATGTTTGTTTAGATTTTTTTGGCCTCTTTGATTTAATGCATATATGTGTCTTTTTCATTGATGTCAAAGGGGGAGATATATTCATGTGAAAAATAATTTTGGAGAGAGATTCAACTAAGGGAAAGAGATTGTTAGAGAGACTTTGAAAGATAATGTGTGAGAGATGGATATTGTTGATGTCAAGGGGGAGATTGTTATTTTGTGCATTGATTTTTTTCACATCATATGTTTCCATCAATGCTAAAGGGGGGTATTATTGGAATACTGTTGGAATATTATGAATATATGTGCTAGCATTAATTTTCTGCAAATTGATGTCAACATATCTCTACTATTTGTCACTGTGTTCCTGAGATATTCAGTGGAAATGATTAGTCTGATGTGGCTACTATATAGAAGATCCAATTTAGTGGACGTAAAATTGTGTTGGGGGATGTCTGTAATTTATTCATGTCAATTTATAGAGGTTCGCATGGTGATTTTGGTGATTTATTAGTTTATGTGCTAAGGCTAATATTTTTTGATGTTCAGTGGTGACTATGCTTTAGTTTTTGGTTTGGTATGGCTTGGTATTGTAATATTTTTGTATGTCAACCATGTGGTGTGTTTGGGACATCAATATATGTCCTTAACTCGATTAGTTCAAGATTTGGAGATTCACAAGCTATTTTTATTGATTGACAAAGGTTACTATTGTGCTCTTGACGTTTAGTTCAAAGATGTTGAATTAAGAGATTAGAATTGATGTGGATGTTCCTGAGGATATTCATATTAATTATGGATGTTTATAGATCATGTTCTTATTGTGTTTCTTGTTTTAATTGATTGAGGTGATCTCATTTGTTGATATCCAGTTGGTGAGTTCATGTTTTTCATGTTCTTGGCCGACTTGGTGCTATTGTGTGTTGTGAATGTTGAAGGCATGATTTATGGATTCTTAGTATGTCCAAGAATGAAAATTTAGGATCAATGAATGTAATATTTGGTTTTGTTTAATTATTGTACCATATATGATTATAATTTTTGTAATTCAGGTGGTGAGAGTTTAGCCAACCTTGTTTATTTGTTTAAGGTTGATAAATTGTATAAATATAATTGTATCTCTTTTTGCATTGTCTGTGTATAAATGTGAAGGAGTGATGAGAAGAGGTATGAGTGGAATCTGCAATGTGGTAGAGATATAATTGCAATCTATACTTAATTAGAACTAATCTAGGCATATTGGAGATGCTATTAACCAATTCATAAATTGTAAATTTTTGTCCACTATGGATTGTATTCCATGAGATCTTTGTAAGGTAGAAATCCTTCCTTAGGGTTGTATCCCTCATTATATTTGATTAGTGAGGTCTAGTCAGTGTACCTAAATGCATGTGCATTCCCATTATAATACTCCTAACATGGTATAGGGTTTTTAACAGACTAGATCATCCTTTGGGTTCCTAGTATAAGTTTGGTTATTTCACCAAGAGATCAACATGTCAATACTCAATACAACCACTAGAATATTATACTCCATAGGAGGTGGTTAGTCTCTTTTCACAAACCTAGAGGGAAGTGTTGACCATTTTTCCACCAATCTCCCCCTCAACTGTACCTGAGGGGATTCAAACATGTGACCAAGCTCTGATACTACTTATCATATGTGTGGTTGTCATTGCACCAAAATATTAGTATGTTAATGCCCAATACAACCACTAGACTTAGATGCCTTGTTCTTGTTAGTTTTATCAATGAATCCTTTAGGTTTCTCAATGTATACTTCTTCTTCAAGTATTCCATTAAGAAATGCAGACTTAAAATTCATCTGATATACCTTGAATCTTTTGTAAGCAGCATAAGCCAGAAGTATTTTGACTCCTTCCTATCTAGCAACAGGTGCAAAAGTCTCTCCATAGTCAATACCTTCTTCTTATGCATAACCTTTGAAAATCAATGTAGCTTTATTTATGATAAATTTCCACACTCATTAAATTTTTTTTGAAAATTTGTTAAGTACCAATAACATTTTTGTCTTGAGGCCTTGGTACTAATGTCCATGTCTTGTTCTTATCAATTTTATCATACTCTTCTTTCATTGATTTCATCCAATATTCATTATGTAGTGCTTCTTTAAATTTCTTTGGCTCAAATGTAGATATCAAACATGTATTGTCTCTTATCTTGCTTCTATTCATCATTCCAGCATCCTTATTTCAAATAATATTGCTTAGGGAATGGTGCCTCCTCACCTACTTTTCCAAAATAGGCTCGATAGATCTTAGTTCTTCAACATCAACATTCAGTTGTTGAACTTCTTGTTCATCTTCCTCCTTGGTAGGTGCTCTCGATAAGGTATTAGGAACATCAAGTTGTACATGTACAAACTTCTCATAATCCTTAGGTTTATTTTTTCTATCTTCATCATTCCTTTCTGAAATTCTTACATTTTTCACTTTCTGCCATCCTGTTAGTAACTTTGTTCAAACATTTGTAAGCTTTACTCCTCGTAGAATATCCTAAGAATATTCCTTCCTCTCCTTTTGAATCAAATTTTCCTTCTCTAAAATCTTTCAGAATATAACATTTTCTTCCAAAAAATTTAAAGTAACTGACATTATGTTTGTGTTCATAGAAGATTTCATAAGGTGCCTTGTTGGTACCTTTCATCATTTGTACTCGATTTAAGGTATAAATAGAAGTACTGACTACTTCTCTCCAAAAATTTTGTCAAATTTCTTTTTCAATCATCAATGTCCTAGCACAATCAACAATAGATCTGTTTCTTGTCTCAGCAAATCCTTTCTGATGTGGTGTCCTCACTTCTGATAACTATCTCTTAATTCCATTCTCATTTCAAAATAATGTAAACTCATCAGAAGTAAATTCATCTCCTCTGTGAGATCTCAAACATTTCAACTATCTTCTAATTTATTTTTAAACTCTAGCCTTATACCACTTAAACATTTGAAATGCATCATATTTTTCTTTTAAAAACATTACAAAAATCATTGTAGAATAAACATCCACAAATAAAATAAAATATTTGTCTCCATAGTAACTTTGTGGTGCAGGAGCACCCCAAGGTCTTTGAAAGATCTTTTTGGTCATTTTGGCTTGTAGTTTGGTTTAGCCAACCATCACTGAATAAGGACTATGTTATAAATTTCCAACTATGTCTAAGGTGTGATTAGGGTTAGTAGTGTTTAGGGTTGAGTAGTTGTTGAGGTCAAGTTGCATTTAGGGGTCTATATCCTTAGAAGTCAACCAAAATGTCAAAGGGTTGACCAAAACTCCAAAATGGAGTTGCATTCAAGGTTTTAATGTTTTTAAGTGTTTTAAGGTCATATTATAAGTTTTAGGACCAAGTCTGGCCATTGGAATTGGTAAAATGTCATTTTGACAAAAGATGTAAAAGTTGTCTTGACAACTTTTGCAACTTTGCAAAGTTTTCATGACAACATTTCCTAGTTTTTAGGAATTGGCTTTAATTATGCCTAAATCCCGACATGAGGGTCCAAACATGTGGGAATATGATATATAAGGTGGAACAAATCGTAAAGATACAGTTAGAGTTCATTTTGTATGGACTGTTTGTGGAGAAGTAAGGTTTTACACTGTATTTTGGAGATAGAGCCATCATCCAATACTTGAATGGATTGAATGGGTTTAATTAATTCATTGAGATTGTTTTGTGTGTTATTTTCTTAGTCTTTTTGGCATTGGTTTGATCCTTTAATCATACTAGTTAACATTTTGTAAATTATTTAGGTTTTACTGGTTCACTGTCCAATTCTTGACCAGTCATGTAGATAATGGCTTTCCTATGAATTCCCGTGGTCCAAAGTCCTATGACCACTTGGAATCAAGTAAATCCTTGTATATAAAATATATATATGGTATGTGGAGTTTGTATGTGTGGGTAAGACATGAGAACATTCAGGCCCTAGGAGAGTATTGGTTATTCTGGCTAGGGGAACTAAACAGAGCAGAGGAAATAAGAATTGCTTGGTGATTGGTGTGTGCCAATCATTGGTAGAGGAGTGTAGGGCCATCTAATACAAATATGTTTATGGAAGTGAGAAGAGCAGAGGAGTTGGTTAGTGTAGTTAATGAAGCCAAGAATCCAAACAAGTGTTCATACCCTAGAAACCCTCAATTTTAGGGGTTTGGTGAAAGTCCATTGTACAAACAAGGTGGGGAACTAAGACCTAGTAAATATTTAAGCCTAGGAAAATACCATAAGGAATATGTAATTATATTCCAAGGGTGTTAAGGGATTTTGAGAGGAAATCCACTTTTTCAGTGTTTAGGAGGGCTAATAGGCCTAAAAGGCTACAAGGCCTAGCACACTATAAATCTTGAACCCGATTGGAACTAGGGTGAAAGATCCACAAGATTAGATCTAGGGGAATTGAAAGAGACTTAAAGGAGGTCAGGAATCCAATCCCAAAGAAGATAGGAAAGATGGGAGAGTGGATGACCAAGAAAATCCATGGATGAGAAGGACTATAGAGAAGGATCTAGTGAGAACTTGAACTTGGTGGAGAGCTCCTAGTGAATTAGAGGAATAGATAGAAATCCTCTTATTAGGGTGGTGATAGGAACCCTAAGAAAGACCAAGAGAAGGTCTAGTAGAGAGAAAGAAAGCTCTAGGAGTGGGAGCTCCCTATCAAATTGGTATCAGATCCATTGAAATTCTTGGGAGGTGACTGGTGTATGTCAGAGAGGAGTGAATCCATAGGTGAAAACATCATGGTGACTAATTACCAATTGGAAAGGGACTTGTCAAAGAAGAAAGACAAGAATAGGATTCTTTAAGAAGCAATGGAAGAAATGAAGATAAAGATGGTAGAGGTTGTAGAGACAACCAACAAGATGAAGGAGCATATGAGTGAGGATAAGGACAAGGGGAAGAAACTAGTAGAGGAGGAGATAGAATTAGAGCCTAACCCTCCTCTACCTAAGGAACCATTTCTCAAGGCCCTCAAAGCATTGAGTGGAAAGGCTCTAGAAGGAATTATAGTGTTCTCTGGTAAGATGGATGTAGAGATGATTACAGAATAGATCAAAGGTATGGAGAACCACTTTGAATGTGATGGGATCAGAGAAGAACAAAAGGTAAAGATATAAAATTGTAGGCTAAGAGGACAAGCACTCACATGGTGGAAGTTTCTATAGGAAGAAAGGGAGAAAGAGGGAAAGAAGCCCATATCAAATTGGAAATCAATGGTGGAAAAAGTGAAGGATAACTACCTTCCAGAGGACTATGACATTCAACTACACAAGAAGAGGAAGAACCTTAGGCAAAAGGACCTAGATGTGCCATCATATACTAAATAATTTTAGAAGCTTTGTCTTAGATAAAGAATATAGGAGATAGAGAGCATCAAGGTTTCTCGGTACCTTAATGGATTAAGGTGGAATATACAAGAAGAAATTGGTCTCTTTTACCTAACCTCCATTCATAGTTGTTTCCAAATGGCCTTAAAAGTGGAAGAGAAAATCAAGAAGAAACAAGAGTCTAACTCCAGAGGAAGAGGAAGGGGTAGAGACAATAGAGGTGGCCATACAAGAGGTTCAAGTGGAAGAGGCAATGACAATAGGAGTCAAGGTGACTCCAAATATACAGAGCAAGAACATGAACCAAGAAATAGAGGTGGATACAATAGAGGAAGGGGTTCTTATAATAGTGGAAGAGGAAGATGAAGGGGTTTGTGGAGAAGTTCTCACTTTTCTTCCATGAAATTCTACAACTATGGACAATTGGGGCACCCTACATATAGATGCCCTAACAAACCCTCAGCTTCACAAGGAGATAAAAAGATAGCCTATGTCCAAGAAGATGACTTCTCTAAACAATAAGAGGTGAGTCTAGATTTAGAGAAGGGAAAAAACCTCATGTTGAGAAGAATTTTGATCAAGACACCCACCAAAGATGAACATAAGTAGAGAAGGGCTCTTTTTAGGGTCAAGTGCAAGATATTGGGGAAAGTGTGCAAAGTTATCATTGATTCAGGGTCCAAAGATAATGTTATATTTGAGGAGGTAGTAGAGAAGTTGAAACTCACCAAGATTCCACATGTGTGTCCCTATAAAGTTACATGGTTAAACAAGGGGAAAAACATCTTGGTAAATGAGCAAGTGTGGGTAGAGTTTACCATTGGCAAGTATTGAGATAAGATACTTTTTGATTTGTTTCCAATGGATGCATGCCATCTATTGCTTGGAAAACCATGGTAGTATGATAGGGAAGCTATCCATATTGGGAAAGAGAACAAGTACTCCTTCAAGAAAAATGGGGTAACTTTCAAAATTTAGTCTCTGCTAGAGGAAGACATAGTTGAGAAGACAAAACCAGTACATTGTTTATGAGTGGGAAGGAATTCCTAAGGGATATGAAAGAGGAAGGAGTTGGCTATGAAATCATGTTTAAAGTAAAGGAGGAGGAGACTCATAAGAAATCACCTATGCCAAAGGAAGTGAAACAACTGTTCGATCAGTTCAAAGACATAATATGTGAGGGTACAATAGCTACACTACCACCAAAGAGGGAGATAAGTCATTAGATTGAATTTGTACCAGGAGCATCTTTGCCAAATAAGGCTGCATATAAAATGACACTAGAGAAAAACAAGGAGATAGCCACGCAAGTACAAGAACTTTTGGACCAAGGGTTGATCAAAAAGAGCATAAGCTCATGTGCTATCCTAGTGGTGTTGGCTCCTAAGAAAGGAGGTAAGTGGAGGATGCGTACTGATTCTACGGAAATAAATAGGATAACTATTAGATATAGATTTCTTATTCCTAGGATAGAAGATTTGATGGATTGTTTGGGGGGTGCTAAGTACTTCTCTAAAATTGATTTGAAAATTGGTTACTACCAAATTAGGATGAAGGAAGGTGATGAGTCAAAGTTAGCCTTTAAGACTACAAAGGGGTTATATGAATAGTTATTTATTCCCTTTGGGCTTACCAATGAACCTAGTACCTTTATGAGGGTGATGAATGAGGTCTTGAAAGACTACATAGGTGTATTTTTAGTTTTTTATTTAGATGAAGTGCTAATTTTTTGCAAGACAAATGAGGATCATATGAAACACTTAGAGTTAGGATTAAAGAGGTTGAAGGAAGAAAAGATCACCATAAATCTTTAAAAGAGTGAGTTCATGAAGGAAGAATTAGTCTACCTAGGATTTGTAGTTTCCCAAGGTGACTTTAAAATGGATAAGGACAAAGTAGAGGCCATATTGAAATGGCCTACTCCTAAGAGAGGGACTAAAGTTAGGAGCTTCCATGGGTTAGTCCAAATCTATAGGAATTTTATTAGTAGATTCAGTGAAATCTGTGCTCCAATCCTAGAGACCATTAAAGGAGGGTTGAAAACCAAATTTGTATGGACCAAGGAAGCTAATGAGGGATTTCCAAGGTTGAAAAGAGAAGTAGCCACTCAACCTATATTGTTGTTACCAAGTTTTGACAAAAATTTCATATTAGAGTGTGATACAAGAAACATATCAGTGGGGGCTATCTTAAGCCAAGAAGGCAGGCCTGCGGCATTTTTCAATGAGAGATTGAATGAGGCAAAGTCTAGGTACTCTTCCTATGACTTGGAGATATATTATATTGTACAAGAATTAAATAAATGGAGGCACTATTTATTGCCTAAATAGTTTGTTGTCTTTACATATAACCAAGAATTGAGTTATATCAATACTCAAGACAAACTTAGTTTGGGGCACATCAAATGGATGGAGTTTTTGCAGTCATACACCTTCACTATTAAGCATAAGAAGGGGGTACCAAAAAAATTTGGAGATTACCTTAGTAGAAGGATACTTACAATACAAGAGATTCAGTTGTAGAGTACAGGGGTAGAAGGGTTTAAGGACCTTTATGAAGGAGATGCAGACTTCTCAATGAGTAGTTGTTGAGGTCAAGTTGCATCTAGGGGTCTATATCCTTAGAAGTCAACCAAAAGGTCAAACGGTTGACCAAAAATCCAAAATAGAGTTGCATTCAAGGTTTTAATATTTTTAAGTGTATTAAGATCTTATGATAAGTTTTAGGACCAAGTTGGGCCATTGGAATTGGTAAAATGTCATTTTGACAAAAGATGTAAAAGTTGTCATGACAACATTTCCTAGTTTTTAGGAATTGGCTTTAATTATGCCAAAATCCTGACATGAGGGTCCATACATGTGGGAATATGATATATAAGGTGGAACAAACCCTAAATTGATAGTTAGAGTTCATTTTGTACAGACTGTTTCTGGAGAAGTAAGGTTTTACACTGTATTTTGCAGACAAAGCCATCATCCAATACTTGAATAGATTGAATGGGTTTAATTAATTCATTGAGATTTTTTTGTGTGTTATTTTATTAGTATTTTTGGCATTGGTTTGATCATTTAATCATACTAGTTAACATTTTGTAAATTATTTAGGTTTTACTGGTTCACTATTCAGTTTTGGACCAGTCATGTAGATAATGGCTTTCCATGGAGTTCACATGGTCCAAAGTCCTATGACCACTTGGAATCAAGTAAATCCTTGTATATAATTTATATATGGTGTTTGGAGTTTGTATGTGTAGGGAAGTCATGAGAATATTCAGGTCCTAGGCGAGTACTAGTTATTCTAGCTAGGGGAACTGAATAGAGCAGAGGCAATAAAGATTGCTTGGTGATTTGTGTGTGCCAATCATTGGTAGAGGAGTGTAGGGTCATGTAATATAGACATGTTTATGTAATAGAGAAGAGTAGAGGATATGGTTAGTGCGGTTAATGATTCCAAGAACCCAAACCAATGTTCATGCCCTAGAAACCCTCAATTTTAGGGGTTTGGTGAAAGTCCATTGTACGGATAAGCTGGGGAACTAAGACCTAGTAAATATTTAAGCCTAGGAAAAACCCACAAGGAAGATGTAATTATATTCCAAGGGTGTTAAGTGATTTTGAGAGGAAATCCACTTTTTCAGTGTTTAGGAGGGCTAATGGGCCTAAAAGGCTACAAGGCCTAGAACACTAGAAATCTTGAACCCGATTGGAAATAGGGTGAAAGATCCACAAGATTGGATCTAGGGGACTTGAAAGAGACTTAAAGGAGGTTAGGAATCCAATCCCAAAGAAGATAGGATAGATGGGAGAGTGGATGACCAGGAAAAGTGATGGATGAGAAGGATTATGGAGAAGGATCTAGTGAGATCTTGAACTTGGTGGAGAGCTCCTAGTGAATTAGAATAACATATAGAAATCCTCTAGTTAGGGCGGTGATAGGAACCCTAAGAAATACCAAGAGAAGCTCTAGTAGAGAGAAAGAAAGCTCTAGGAGTGGGAGCTCCCCATAACTTTGAGTTCTCATGGGTCCACATAAATTAGTATGCACTAAATCCAAAATTCCTTGTTTAACATAAGTTTTCTTGAAAAACTAGATTTAGTCATCTTACTCATCTGAAATTCTCTACACATAGAATTCTCAGGTTTCTCTAATCTATGTAGTTCTCTCACTCTATTCTTCTTACTTACTTTTATTAAGTTGTCAAAATTAACATGACAAAGCCTTTTGTGCCATAACCAAACATCTTGGCTTTAGAAAACAAGAAACTCTTCATCGACGTATCAAGATAAAAAAAAAACCTTTAGATTTTTCTCCAGTAGAAATCAAACTATTACCCTTGTCAAATACTTTAACCTTTCCATTTTGAAATTCTAGTTGGTGACCTGTATTATTTAACTATGCAACTCAAAACATATTATACTTTAATCCTTCAACCCAATAAAAATCATCACATCACGTGTTATTCAGTATAATTATAGAACCTTTTCCTTTCATAGGATATGGAGAATTATTACCAAATCTAACAAATCCTCTATCATTATTTTTCAAGGAAATAAACTTAAGTGTGTCACCAATCATGTGATGTGAACAACCACTATCTATAATCCTTATTTCATTCTTACTTGTGATATTAGGTATCTTGGTTCTTCTTCATCATAATAATCTTTAACAGCAACATAAACAACTTATTTTCCATCATCACTATCAAAATAATCATCATCACTTAGTCCTTCATTAACAATATGATAAGATTTCTTACCTTTGTTTTTGTAGTCTCTAAATCTCCTGAATCTATTTTCTCTTTAGTCCTTATCTCTGTTATCTTTCTTTTCCTCCTTATCTTTCTTAGGGTGGTTAGATGCAAAGTGACCAAATTTATCATAATTAAAAAATTTCAAGGGTAACTTACCTAGGTATTTGCCTTTGCCTCTTTGTAGCCTTCTAGCCAAAAAAGCTTCAAATTATCTTTCATTTTCATCACATTCAGTAAATAACTCTTCAAGAATTTCAATACATCTATAAAAAAATTCACTAGCACTACTCAAATATCTGTCTCTGGCTATAACTTCCCTAGCTTTTCCAATCTTTAAGGTACTCTTAAATGCAAATTCAATCTTAGATGTAGCAGCCAAACTATTTTAAAATTCATTTAACTCAAATACAGTTAACTTACCAATAGTAGCATCCAGTGAAACATTCTCTGGGGAATAGATCTTAGCTCTTGTATCTAGCAGATACACGAATATCATAACTCAGTAGCAAGGTTCTCAACATTTTTCTTGTAACACCATCCTCTGTTATGATCCCACCAGCTCCTATGATAGAATTAATAGAATCCTTAAGTCTTGTACCATACTATATTATGTTCTATCCTTCTTTAATCCTCATAGAGTCAAATTTACCTCTCAAACTTTCTGCTTTAGCTTTCTCAACATGTTGATCTCTGATGAAGGGTGCTCCCCTTAATGCCACAAACACATAACAGAAATAGAGAAACAACAACAATTTGCAAGAACAGAAAATGGGCTTCTTATTATCTCCACAAATGTGGAATTACAAACTTTCAGAATTACAATATGCAAAGCCACATGGGCATTTCACTTACAATATTCTGTAGGACAAAGCCTCGAATTATTACTCCGATCCACCCAGAACTACCCCAAAAACTGCCTAAGACAACACTACGGGCCTTCTTTATATAGGCAATTTCCACCGCCCGAGAAGGTTCCAGAAATTTAGCCCTTAGGGCCGACCAAACTTAGAATTATTTTATTTTTCATTTTA
>MU224722.1:1286010-1297511 GCA_018584345.1 Thuja plicata | reverse complement strand
TCTGAGATTGTATGACCAACTTACTAAAAATAGCAGGTTTCCATAAATAGCAGCTCTGCACAAGGTAGCCCTTATTGAAAAGAAAACAGAAATATTTTTGGGTGATGCAAGATTGCCCTTACACCCAAGATGCTCCTGCATCAATCTCCACCATCGGTCAAAATAATCTTATCCCACATTTATTTATGTTAATCTTTTACAATAGCTGAAAATGTAATAGCACTCTATGTCGTATGTGTTTTCCAAATGCAACAATCTCTCTTTCATTATATTGGAAATGAGGTTGAGAGACATGTCCCTTCATGGGACATGTCTATTCATTATTATTTATAAGAAATGACATGTCTCTTCCCATTAGTTATAATTTAATAAATATTATAATATTTCATCAATCAATTATTAATTAAGAATAATTTAATAATTTAATATTAAATATTAAATTTCATATGATTAATAATAATATAACATATATATTATATTACTATTAATCAGCATATATTATATGTATTATAATGACCAGACGACTGAAGCTACAAACATTAACACTCCCTCTTAGCTAGGGAGGATCATCAAACAAAATGTGTAGTGGTATCTTGTGTCAATACTTATAACCCTCACCATAGCTACACAAAACATCAACACTACCTCTTAACTAGGGAAGATAAATTCATCAAAATGCAATTCACAAAAGTTCCATTAATTTTAAGAGATAAGATATCACTTCATTGTGATATCAAGAGATATGGTCTGACCAAGAATATCAAGTCTTATGATATTCACCATAAACCAAAAAATATTTTAGATATCACCTCAATATGATATCAGAGATATGGTCTAACCAAGAATATCAAGTCTCATGATATTCACCATAACTCAAAAAGTATATTAGATATCACCTCAATATGATATCAGAGATATGGTCTGACCAAGAATATCAAGTCTCTTGATTCACCATAACTCAAAAAGTATTTTAGATATCACCTCAATATAATATAGGAGATATGGTCTAACCAAGAATATCAAGTCTCGTGATATTCACCATAACTCAGAAAGTATTTTAGATATCACCTCAATATGATATCAGAGATATGGACTGACAAAGAATATCAAGTCTCGTGATACTCACCATAACTAAAATTTCCTATATGTAATGTGCACATGTACCCTCAATAATACTCACCATAGGAACATTTATCGTCTATCATTATCTGTTTCATCCATCACAAGATTTCTATCACAATAGAAGATCATGGCCTATTTAAGGAACTCAATCCACCATGAAATATATCATCTATCATGATCTATTTGAGCCATCATAAGATGTCTATCACAATAGAAGGCCAGGGTATATTTAAGGAACTCAATCCACCATGCATGATATCATCTATCATGGTCTATTTCATCCATCATAAGATGTCTATCACAATAGAAGGCTATGTTTTGTTTAAGGAACTTAATCCACCATGCAAGATATCATCTATCATAATCTGTTTCAGCCATCATACGATGTCTAGATCACAATACAAGGTCAAGTTATTGTAAGATCATCACATTTAAATAAATCTTACAAATACAAGTGATAATCATTTGGAAGTCGTCACTTCCTCATGATGTACATAGGGGCACACATCCATCATGCCTCAGTGTAGAGGGTGAAAACAAGGGATTTTACCTTGAACTTTTCTCATAGAGAAGAACTCATTGAGAAGATGTCAATCTGTTTATCATCCAAGATTGCTAACGATGAATTATCAGACTTCTTCCGAGTCTCTTATCAATATTCTTACCTCCTCATCCAAATTTACCTCTGTTAGAATAATTGAGAGGGGGGGGGTGAATCAGTCAGAATCATTTTCCTCACAAATTATCCTACAGTCCCAAATTTGTCCAGATGTATAACAAAACAAATTCAATCATATAATTCAACTCAGTGAAAATGTATCCTATAAACTTAAACTTTCATCAATAGTGTTTACTGAGTATCAATAAATTAATACTGTGATTACTAATCTAGGTCAATAAAGTAAAGTGTAAATTAAATTAACAATCCACAACATTCATGCATATTGACATAGATTTTTAACATGGAAACCCTGCTAAGGGAAAAAAACACCTAGGACCAGTAACCCAAAATATTTTAACTCTTCTGAAGTGAGCTCACTAAGGAGCCAACCCTGTGAAAGGTTACAATGCACACTATTAAATGTGACCTTGCTAGAGGATTTAAAACTACTAGTTCTCTCTTGACCATGCATTCACTATGGGGTCGACAATAAAATAACTAACATTATCTTAATGTTGCAAGAAGAACGAACTGTCCAACTCGGTTAAGAGATTTATCTGTAACAATGGTTAAACTGATACAATAATGATCCGATTCAAATATAACTCAGATTTGTAGATAATAAGATCTATTCTAAGTACATAATACCTCTGATCAATTTTTTCACTTCAGTTCATCTCATTCTTCATCTTTTTTTTGCTTGATTATGCTTTATCCTTTGTTTTCTCGGTGATGTCTGTAGAAATACACTCGGTTCTGTCTATAACCAGTTTGATCAGTCATGCATAAATTTGCATGTATGCTTTAGCATATGTGTACATACTTGATTCAGAAATGAATCTCTTGTCTCTTATATAGACGTCAAGTATCATTTAATTTTCATCCTTCAAATCTTGCCGCTTAATCTCCATCATTCATTTTCCCGCTTGATCCATCTTCGGCGCTTGTGTTAAAAAAATGTTTCAATCTCTGTCATCTGATCTTCATTGAATTTTAATAACCGTTTGATCAAATAAAAAACTTTGTCTTTTACCTTGAAATCATCAATTTCCAGTTAAGCATCCAAGTCGGCCTCGGTTATAATTAAATTGCATTAATCAATAGTTGTGTCAGAAAACCCTTGCTCGATTAATACTATCACTTGATATACACTACAATTTACTTGGTGTTCTCTTTCACTCGATGCATATAGAACACTTCAATTACCAACCACAAAAACATTGTTTGTTCTAGATCTTCAATACATAGCAAATGTTTTCCACCATAATAACATTCAAATAATTTGACATCAATGAGAATACATTAACTTATAATGTTTATCATCACTTCTGCAACTTGGTTGAATATGAACAAATGACTTCAAACATATAAATACTTATAGTTCATCAATCTATCCCTTTGGCTTTGATGGCAACACAATATGAAATATGAAATATAAAAATTTCACACAACAAATACCAAACTTTTGTTCTACAACTGTAACAATTGAGTAGCTCTCCCTAGCTTGAATATAATTTGTCTGTATAAACAAAATATAAAAATATGGAGACTCTCCTTGCAGTTTTGTCTTTTCAGCTCTTGAATCTCTCTGTAGATTAAATATGTCTCTCCCTTTCTCTTTTCTCCCTTTAGTGGATAGATATCTACCTTTGTATTTCATGAAACTCTCTTGCTTTGACAACAATGCCAAAAAGAAATATGCAGCTCTTCAATATCTAAGTGAAATATCTTTGAGTTTCAGTGTTGTAAGTACCTTTCTATGTACTAATATCTCTATTTTGGTCCAGTTCATCCTTTGAATCAACATGATTGATATTATGATTTCATGTAGGTTGATGCAACCTTCTAATCTTCTTAGTTACCAATAGACAAGGGACAAACCCCTAGTCTACCTCTCAATTACTCAAATGTATTCTTCGGTAAGGGTTTTGTGAATATGTATGCAAGTTGTTCTTTTGATTGTACATATTATAGTATTAATTGTTTGTCTTGTACTTGTTCCCTCAAGTCATGATATTTTATAGAAATTTGTGTTGTCTTTGCATGCATCACAGGGTTCTTTGAGATATTAATAGCACTTGTGTTATCACAATAAATCATCACTGGGTTAGTGATATCCTCATTCATTCCTTTCAACAATTGTTTTATACATGCTATGTTAGAACAATTGGTAGCAGCTACAACATGCTCTACTTCTATAGTAGACTGTGATATGCAACTTTGTTTCTTGCTAATCCAAGTAACTAGTCTTTCTCCCCTAAAGAATGCTCCACCAGTTGTTCTCTTTCTTTCATCTATATTTCTAGCCCAATCAGCATCTGTATAGACTTTCAATTCAAATTTTCCTTCTCTTGTATACCAAAGTCCATAATCCTTAGTATTCCTAAAATATCTAAAAATTCTTTTAATAGTTGTCATATGTCACTCTCTGGGGTTAGCAGAAAATCTTGCAACTATTCCAATAGTGTGTGCAATGTTAGGTATTTTGTGTACAACATACATCAATTTACCAATCATAGATATGTAAAAGGTTTGTTCTACCTCATGTGTCTTGTCCTCTTTTGTCAGTTTGCATCCTGTCAACATAGGTGTTATGACTGGTTTAGATTCCTCCATTCTGAATGTCTTTAATACCTCCTTGATGTATTTTGATTAAGTGATGTATATACCTGTAGTTTTTTGTAAAATTTGCAATCTTGAAAAAATTTGATCTGACCAAACATCGACATCTCAAATTCTTTCCTCATTTCATCAACAAATGAAGTGAATAAGTTATCATTACCTCCAAATAGTATATCATCAACAAATATTTCAGAAATGCCTTATCTTAATTTCCACTTTTTAAATACAAATTGTTGTTGTCACTTGTTCTAATAAATCCAATACTTATTATATAAGAATGGAGTCTTTCATACCATGCTCTCGGTGCTTGCTTCAGTACATATAAAGCTTTGTATAAGTTACATACCATGTGTGTCTGATCAGGATCAACAAATCCTTCTGGTTGTTCAATGTATACCTCCTCTTCTAGTATTCCATTCAAAAATGAATATTTCACATCCATCTAATATACCTTGAATGCAAGTAGTATCCTTACTCCTTGAAGTCTACCAATGGGTGCAAAATTTTCTCCATAGTCAATTCCTTCTTCTTGTGCATACCCTTTGCAAACTAATCTTGCTTTATTTCTGATTACATTCCCATCTTTTCAATTTGTTTCTGAAAATGCATTTGGTGCCAATCACATTTTTATCTTTTGGTCTTGGTACTAATGTCCATGTCTTATTTTTTTGTATCTTCTCAATTTCCTAAGACATAGCATTAAACCATTATTTATTTTCTAATGCATCTCTAACATTCTTAGGCTCAAATTCACAAATTAAACATGTATCATCTCTGAACTTAATTATTGACAAAATGCTTGCTATTTTATCTCCAATTATTTGATGTCGTGGATGGCATCTTCTCACATATTTAGCAAGTACATGTTTAGATCTCTGATCTTCATTATCTTCTTATGTATATTTATTGTCTTATGGTTCATGATCTTTTGTTTCAACATTTTCCTGATGCTCAATTTGAGTTGACTGTTGCCCAGTGACATTAGCATGCTTCCCGATAATAATAGGCATCGATGTCGGTAAAGTATCAGGCTCTTCCCAGTAAACAAATCTATTGTAGTCCTCCGGTTCTTTCATGTTGTCATCATCATTTACCTTAGAAAATTCATCAACTTTCACATTTGCACTCTAAATAATTTTTTTATTTGACTTGTTCAAACGTTTGTAAGCTTTACTCTTAGTAGAATATCCAAGAAATATTCCTTTTTCACTCTTTACATAAAATTTTCCATTTTTATCATCTTTCAGAATACAACAACAACTTCCAAAAATTTTAAAATAACTCACATTGGGAGTATTAGCATACCATAGCTCTGAAGGTGTTTTGTTTTGTTTGGAGAGAGGCAGTCAACACAACAGTCTACACACCTATGTTTGTGCAACTTTATTTTGTTTTGTGCCTCTCTCCAGTATGTTTGTGCAACTTTATTTTCAATCATCAATGTCCTAGCACAATCAACAATTGATATGTTCCTTCTTTTAGCAATACCATTCTGTTGTAGTGTCCTAGGTGCAGAAACCTATCTTTTGATTGCATTCTCATTACAAAAGTTAGTGAAATCATCATATATAAACTCACCACCTCTATTAGATCTCAAACACTTCATATCTTTACCAGTTTCTTTTTCAACTTTTTATTTGTACCACTTAAACATCTTAAAAGCTTCAAATTTTTCTTTTATAAACATTATAGTCATCATCCTAGAGTAGTTATCAACAAATAAAATAAAATATATGTCCCCAAAATAGATTTCCGTTTGCATTGGTCCACATAAGTTTGTATGAACTAACTCAAAAATGTCATTAGATGAGAAATTCTTGCTCTTGAAACTAGATTTTGACATCTTACCCATTTGAAAAATTTTGCACATTACATGGTCTAGTTTAGTTAAGCTCAGTAAGCCTCTAACTTTTCATTTTCTACTAATCTTAACCATGTTGTCAAAATTTGCAAGACAAAGTATTTTATGTCATAGCCATATATCTTCAATCTTTTCCAATAAACAAGTAGTTTCAGGTGTGTCAAGATAAAATAGGTTACCTTTAGATTGTTCACCAGTACCGATCAATTTTCCTTTTTCATCATAGATTCTTGCTTTTATGTTCTCAAATGCGACTTGGTGACCTGTGTTATTCAACTATGAAACACTCAACATATTGTAGTTAATTCCTTTTACCCAATAAGAATTTTCACATTTGATTTGATTGTTCATCATAATAGTACCTTTTCCTTTTACTTGACATGGTGTATCATTTCCCATTCTCACTGATCTGCCATCATAATGTTCAAGAAATTCAAATTTACCTTTATCACCAGTCATGTGATGTGTACAACCACTATCAATAACCCAAATATCATGTTTACTAACTTTAGAGATAAGTGTGGTCTCTACATACCTCTCATCTTCATCTTAATATCTTCATCACTATCAGTACCACTGTTATTAACTTTATCCTCAGCAATGTAACAAGCTTTCTTACCTTTATCCTTGTAATATCAGTGGTCTCTTCGGTCATACTGTCAATTATTTTTGAAATCTTGGTCATCTTTTCTATCATTAGATTTATCATTTATATCATCATCTTTTATGTTAGGACATCTTGCATCAAAATGGTCAACCTCTTTACAGTTAAAGCATATCAAAGGTAGCTTACCTTTATATCTTCATTTGCCTCTGTGCAATCTTCTAACCATTAAAGCTTAAAGTTCATCTAGTTCCTTTTCATCACTATCACTATCAATGTTATTTCTGATTGTGTTTGCTAGATTTACCAATTTTCAAAGTAGACATAAATGCATATTCCATAGATGGTACAATACTATTGTCAAATTTATTCAGCTCAAAAGAAATTAATCTTCCGAAAATACTACCAACAGTAATGTTGTTTCCAGGTGCAGCTCTCATTTCATGAATTGCAGAGACTCTTATAGACTATATAGGGAATAGAGTTCTAAGAATCTTACTCACAATTTTGTCTTCATCAATAGTTTCACCAGATCCTCTAATAGCTCCCACAACATCTTTAAGTCGGTTACTATATTGTGTGATGTTTTCTCCTTCCTTGATTCTCATGTCATCAAAATTTCCACGAAGGCTCCCAGCTTTGGCTCTAAGTACATATACATCTCCTCCATAAATTGTTGTAAGTTGATCGCACATCATCTTGGCACTTGTACGTGACTTGATGTCCTCAAATTATGAATCTGTAAGTGAAGAAGAAAGCTCCACCATAATAAGGTTATGTTCATGTTTTTCCTTCAACTGATTTATTGGCAAAGCTCTAGTAGGTAGGATAAATTCATTGCCCAGCAAATCTTCAATATTGGTTGCAATTCCAGATAGGTATAATCTCATTCTGCTTTTCCATGTCGGGAGGTTCTCCCTATTCATCTTAGGTGCATCTCTCTTATACATCTTGTGACCTTTAGCTCAAGTCCTTTAAAACATTCTAATAAGTACTCCTACACTAATAAGCACTATTCTCTAATACCAATTGTTATAATAACTAAGAGGGGAGGCGTGACTTAGTTAGAATTAGTTTCCTCATAAATTATCCTATAGTCCCAAATTTCTCTAGATGTATAACAAAACAAATTCAATCATATAATTCAACTTGGTGAAAATGTATTCTGTAAACTTAAACTTTCATCAATAATGTTTACTGAGTATTAGTAAATTAATACTGTGATTAGCGATCTAGGTCAATAAAGTAAAGTAACTATCCACAACATTCATGCACATTGACACATATATTTTTAATGTGGAAACCCTACTAAGGGAAAAACCACCTGGGACCTGTAACCCAAAATATTTTCACTCTTCTGAAGTGATCTCCATGAGAAGCCAACCCTGTTAAAGGTTACAATGCACACTATTAAATATGACCTTGTTAGAGGATTTAAAAATACCAGGACTCTCTTGAACATGCATTCACTATGGGGTCAACAAGAAAACAATTAACATTCTCTGAATGTTGAAATAAGGACACACTATCCCACTCAATTAAGAGATTTATCTATAATAATGGTTAAATTGATACAGTAATGATCTAATTCAAATACAACTCTCATTTGCAGATATTCAGATATATTTTAAGTACATAATACCTCTGATCAAAATTTTCACTTCATTTTATCTCATTATTCATCCTTGTTCTACTTGATTATGCTCTGTCCTCTATTTGCTCGGTGATATCTGCAGAAATGAACTTGGCTCTATCTTTAACTAGTTCGATAAATCATAAATTTGCATGTATGCTTTAGCATCTGTGTACATAATTGATTTAGAAATGAATCTCTTGTCTCTTATATATACATCTTGTATCATTTAATTTTCATCCTTCAAATCTTGTCGCTTAATCTCCATCGTTCATTTTCCCGCTTGATCCATCTTCGGTAGTTCTGTTAAAAAAATGTTTCAATCTCTGTTGTCCGATCTTCATTGCAGTTTAATAACATTTTGATCAAATAAAAAACTTTATCTTTTACCTTGAAATCATCAATTCAATTTCCTAAAATAATATTTGCACTAACTATCGAGGAAGACACAATGAATGTTGTAGAGAAAGGTGATGTTCTTATCACTAGGATCTTGGCTGCATGTGTTAGTGAAATAGTGCGGAGAAGAAATTTGTTCAGAACCAGATGTTAGTGCAAGGAAAAGGTATGTAATGTAATAGTTGATGCTAGTAGTTTTGAGAATTTTTTTTTAGAAGAGATGGTTAGTAAATTGAAGTTGGAAAGGAGGAAATATCCTAATCCTTATAAAATCAGTTGGATACAAGATGTGTCTATGGTTAGGATTGAGGAGAAATGCCTTGTTAATTTTAAGATTGGGTCTTACTATGATTAGATATTGTGTGACATGCTACCTATAGATTATTGTCACCTATTTCTTGGCAAACCATGGAAATATGAAAGACATGTTATGTTTGATGGTCACGCTAACACCCATGTGGTAAGGCATGGTGGATCCAGGCATAAACTAATACCTTTGTAGGAAGCAGGGGCTAAGGGATGTAGAGTTATTAGATATTGTCCAAGTGACAGTGAAAAACATGTGGAGTAGAGAGTTGATGAACCTATTCCTATGGGTGAAAAGAAGGAGAGTTTAAAGGGAAAAGATAATTACATCTATGAGGAACTTGTAGAGGTCAAGAGGCGGATAGCATTTATGATGAAGGTGGTGTAGAAAATGATGATGCTAGTGACACAGAGAGATGCAGATGATACCAAATTTATTAGTAAGTCTAGTGAGGATGTGGTTCACCAAAATACTAATGGTATCAAAAGTGTAGAGGATGGTCAGAGTCAGTTGTTGTCAGTTGCAAATACGAGAGATGATAAAAGTATAGGGCATATGAACTTCCAAAATGGGACAGTGGACATAGTGAAAACAACATGGAATGAAGGAAAAGAGGAGATATGGGTTAAGAATAGATATGGAATACATGTTTTGATTGCCTTATGGTGCAGAGCACCCTAGGGTTTTTCACTCCAAGCCCTAGTAATGGTCAGAGTGATCATGGAGCAGATCACAGTTAGCGGTGAAGTTCTATTTGGTTAGCAGCTTCCCTAAACACTAACGATTTCAGTGTCTTAACTCCTAGCGCAAGAGTGGCCGATTACATTATGCTTATCGCACAGTCACAGGTAATCAGCGGTTAAGTGGAAATAGGGCACAACAACATGATGACATGGTATCACAAGCTCGCGAGTTGATCAGCGGTTAGTGGGAAACCGGTGTGACAATGCGATGATAATGTATCGCAAGCTCACAAGTTGATGGGTGGTTAGTGTGAAACAGGTGCGATGGTGCAATGACAAGTATCGCGAAGTTGACAGAGTAATCAGCAGTCAGTATTTAACAGTTGCGAGGATGCGACAAGAGCTCATCGCACAGTCGGAAGGTAATTGGTGGCTAATGGAAAACAGTTGCAAGGACGCGACAAGAGCTTATCGCACAGTCGCAAGGCGGTCGACGGTTAAGTGAATAGGTGTGGTGACAACACAATGATAGTGTACCACCAAGTCACAAGGTGATCGGTGGTTAAGTTAAATAGTGCTGCGACAATGAGATGACCGTGTGTCGCGTGATCGCAGGACAACAGGCGGTTAAGTTACTCAGTGTGCGAGAGCACGACAATAGTCTATTGCGTGATCGCAGGAAAATCGTCAGATCATTTCAAAGTGTTGCGAGAGAACAACAACAGGGTATCGCAAGGTCGCAGGGTTAAGGCATGTATGGTTTTTAAGACTCGCGACTATGTGATTAAACATTCAGAGTAAAGTAAAACGTCTGATCGAGCCGAGAAAGAATTACAATGCCGCGGTTAGAATAAGAAAAATAGGTTGACTGGTCAACATTGCTGAGGGAAGTGGAAGAGTCAGTGACACGGAGGAAAATGTTGTCCACATCGACAACCATGCTGAGAATGGTGACAGTTGCAGCAGGAATACAAAAAATCGAGGTAGTTAGAATCCTCAGGCATACAGGTAACCTAAAAATGGTTACAAATCAAGAGGAGGCCGAATGTATAATCAAGGAAGAAAACTTGTAAGAGGTTGGAGAAATTAGAGACTGAGCAGACTAGCATAGAAGATTTGAGTTTACATTGTAATTTTCTGGTTTTTCAATAAAGAATAGTTTCCTGTGCTTTCTGTGTGTGCTTCTATTGTGTACAGACTTTTGTAGAGTAGGATTTTGAATTCAGTTAAGTACCATGGATTCTTTTTGACTCTTATAATCCATCCTATGGAGTGTGACCATCAAGAATCATCCCTAATGTATTTTTATTTTGTTTCTGTGTTTGGAATTGAGAAGAGGTTAGCTAGAATTGTAGACAAGTCCTAGGCGAGCTAAATGGTCCAGCTAGAGAACTTGTAGGAGAGAGAGATAGAAGGAGAAAGGTGCATGATTGACTTTATTCAGTCATAGAGAGAAAGATAAGGTGAAGAGTAGAACATTTCGGTGGGTAGGGAACCTAGGAGAGAGGGAGCATAGAAATCCTTCTAGTTAGGGTCTGTGAGTAACCCTAAGAGACTCAAGTGTGAGTCTAGAGGATCCTGAAGTGAATAGGGTCAAAAGTGAGATTCC
>MU224722.1:1237241-1282688 GCA_018584345.1 Thuja plicata | reverse complement strand
CCATGAGAGAGAACCTGATACAGGAAAAACACAATGGATGTTTGAGTGGGCATTTTGGATTGAATAAGACTCTGGAATTAGTAAGTAGATACTATTACTGGCCGAAGATGCAGAAGGATGTAAGGAGCTATGTAGAGCAATGCACAGTTTGTCAGAAGGAAAAGGGGACCTCTACAAATGCTGGTTTGTATCAACCACTACCCATACCAGACAAGCCTTGGGAATTTTTGAGTATGGATTTTATTGTGGGGTTACCTAGGACAAAGGTTGGTTATGATAGAATTTTTGTTGTAGTAGACAGGTTCAGCAAAATTAGTCATTTTATACCTTGTAAGACCACTAATGATGCCAGTCATATTGCTCACTTATTTTTCAAAGAAAAATTTAGAATTCATGGTTTGCTAGTAAGCATAGTGTTTGAAAGAGATGTCAAATTCATGGGTCATTTTTGGAAGACCTTATGGAGAAGATTGGGAACTAATTTGTCCCACAGCTCTATCTACCATCCTCAAACAGATGGTCAGATAGAAGTTATCAACAGAGTGCTAGGAAACTTGCTTAGATGCTTAACAAAGGAGTATGGATAGGCCTGGGATCAAGTGTTACCACAGGCAGAATTTGCTTATAATGATAGTGTTAATAGGACTACAGGGAAAAGCCCATTTCAGATTGTATATGGGATGCATCCACATGGAGTTTGTGAACTCAGAGAATTAAAAGGACAGCAAGTGATAAGTGGACATGCTGATGACTTTGCACAGTCTATGAAGGAAATACATGATCAGGTGAAGAAGAATCTGATTGAGGAAAATCAGAGATTAAAAGAGAAGGTAGATGAAGGAAGGAGAGAAGTTCAATTTCAAATTGGAGATCTGGTAATGGTACATCTGAACAAAGCCAGATTACAGAAGGGGATTCCTACTAAGTTGCAAATGAGGAGAATAGGTCCCTGTAAGATATTGGAGAAATATGGGCAGAATTCCTATAAAATTGATTTACCTAACGATTTGGATATATCACCTATTTTTAATGTGCAGGATCTTATTCCATACAAAGGACCAGTGATACCTGAGAGTACTCAATAGATGGAAATAGGAAAATATGTTCAAGAGATACGGGTGATAACTAAGTCCAAGTTGCAAGCAGAGAAAATCCTGGATTCACGAGTTCAGAAGACAACTCGATGAAGGGTATACAGAGAATACCTTGTCAAATGGTTAGGGTTACTAGAAGTAGAAGCGACATGGATGGATGAAGAAGACTACAGAAAACAAGGAATTAGTTCGGCATTGTTGCCGACTAATTCAAACTAATTTTCCTTCTCAGAGGGGGGAGTATGGTGCAGAGCACCCTAGGGTTTTTTGCTCCAAGCCCTAGTAATGGTCAGAGTGATCATGGAGCAGATCACAATTAGCGGTGAATTTCTATTTGGTTAGAAGCTTCCCTAAACACTAACGGTTTCAGCATCTTAACTCCTAAGCACAAGAGCGGGCCGGTTACATTATGCTTATCGCACAGTCACAGGTAATCAGTGGTTAAGTGGAAATAGGGTGCGACAACGTGATGACATGGTATCGCAAGCTCGCGAGTTGATCAGCGGTTAGTGGGAAATCGGTGCGATAACATGATGATAATGTATCGCAAGCTCATGAGTTGATGGGTGGTTAGTGTGAAACAGGTGCGACGGTGCGATGACAAGTATCGCGAAGTCGGCAGAGTAATCAGCAGTCAGTGTTTAACAGTTGTGAGGACGCGACAAGAGCTCATTGCACAGTCAGAAGGTAATCGGTGGCTAATGGAAAATAGTTGCGAGGACGCGACAAGATCTTATCGCACAGTCACAAGGTGGTCGGTGGTTAAGTTAAATAGTGCTACGACAATGAGATGACCGTGTGTCGTGTGATCGCAGGACAATATGCGATTAAGTTACTCAGTGTGCGAGAGCGCGACAATAGTCTATCACGTGATCACAGGGAAATCGTCAGATCATTTCAAAGTGTTGTGAGAGCGCGACAACAGGGTATCGCAAGGTTGTAGGGTTAAGGCATGTATGGTTTTTAAGACTCGCAACTATGCGATTAAACATCCAAAGTAAGGTAAAATGTCTGATCGAGCTGAGAAAGAATTACAATGCTGTGGTTAGAATAAGAAAAATAGGTTGACTAGTCAACATCACCGAGGGAAGTGGAAGAGTTAGTGACACAGAGGAAAATGTTTTCCATGTCGACAACCATGCTGAGAATGATGACAGTTGCAGGAGGAATACAAAAAATTGAGGTAGTTAGAATCCTCAGGCATACAGGTAACCTAAAAATGGTTACAAATCAAGAGGAGGCCGAATGTATAATCAAGGAAGAAAACTTGTAAGAGGTTGGATAAATTAGAGACTGAGCAGACTAGCATAGAAGATTTGAGTTTACATTGTAATTTTCTAGTTTTTCAATAAAGAATAGTTTCCTGTGCTTTCTATGTGTGCTTCTATTGTGTACAGACTTCTGTAGAGTAGGATTTTGAATTCAGTTAAGTACCATGGATGCTTTTTGACTCTTATAATCCATCCTATGGAGTGTGACCATCAAGAAGCATCCCTCATGTATTTTTATTATGTTTCTGTGTTTGGAATTGAGAAGAGGTTAGCCAGAATTGTAGACAAGTCCTAGGCGAGCTAAATGGTTTGGCTAGAGAACTTGTAGGAGAGAGAGATAGAAGGAGAAAGGTGCACGAATGACTTTATTCAGTCATGGAGAGAAAGATAAGGTGAAGAGTAGAACATTTTGGTGGGTAGGGAACCTAGGAGAGAGGGAGCATAGAAATCCTTCTAGTTAGGGTCTGTGAGTAACCCTAAGAGACTCAAGTGTGAGTCTAGAGGATCCTGAAGTGAATAGGGTCAAAAGTGAGATTCCTAAGAAAGAATAGGAGTCTAGGAGAGCAAGGTAACCTCCCCATCACCTTAATATGTTCATGATTTCCTTTATGGGAACATCGTCTTTACCTAGTGTGTCTAATGCAAGATCATCCTAGGATTCTTCGCAATCTTGTATCACAAAAAAATATATTTTATTTAGAGATTACTTGGTTTGTTTTGATCTTAGTTGGTGAAGTGTTACTCGATCAAAGATGAGTGTTGTTTCTTGGTAATTGTGTTGGCCAAGGGGCTCGGTCACTGAAGGAAGGCTCAGTCACTGAAGAACTTGGCAACTCTGGTGCTTGACAAAACCTTCTCGGTGATCCCTATGTTTCTCAGTCATTGTGATTTCTCGATGATGCCTAGCTTTCTCACCATGTGTTGGTTTCTAGCACTCAACAATTTTTCTGACACTCAGTAGTTTTTCTTTCCAACTGGTGTTCTAGCAGATCTAGGAGGCCGAATTGATGCATTTAATTTGTGTAACATGGCATTTAATTTGGATCTTTCATCGGGGATTGTGGAGACCTATATCTGGGTCATTGGTATCTCCTATGTTATATTTTGTGGCCAACATGTTGTTTGTATCTTGTAATTAAGTAGTGTTATGTTCTTGGCTTATGGAATTAGGGGGGATCAAATGTGATGATATGAGATGATATCTGAGGATCTGAGTATTGGATCTGAGTTGTATGTCTGGGAAGAAGATAAATGGCCTGATGCTTGCAAAAGCTCTGTGATTGATCTTAGATTTATACCTTTGTAATTATCCGTAACCAAGAAGGCCTTACATCCTAACATGTTGAAATAAATTGAATTTTGATTCCCATATCTATTATCATTGTGCTTTTTTGTGTTATTATTTTCGCTGCATCAGAGTTTGGAATGTCCATTCTTGGATCCTCCATCCTTTTGACTACATCAAAATGTGATGAGGAGGATGAGTATCATTTTAGTGACTTTGGATGCTTTTGATGTGTCTTCCTACCATTGGGAATTGTTGGAGGTGTAGGGTAACCAGTCACCTCAAAGCCTAAAATGGATGATGTAGTTACTACAAATTATGAATCTATGATAGAGATTCCTAAATCATACAAAACTTTCAAGGTATAATATTCAGTTCAACAAGGGCAAACTTCCAATCAAGTTGCTTCTGTGGGAGATATAGATGGAAACATTGCATCATGGTTTCAAATTATCTTATTATACATTTTCTTTAGTTCTATTTATGTTGTAAATTTCCTATCTCCTTGTTTTTATAAACAATGATTTTTATCACTTTTTGGTCAAGGTTAACTAGTTGACTCTTTTTGTGCAAAAGTTGTCAGGTTAATAACCTCATTCAATTTGTGCAAAAATAAGTCAGTTATTAACCCAAAAAAAAAATTTGTTATTTTTGTGAGCCTATAAATTCAAGGCTATTTGTAATGTTTAGGGGAGACTTTTTGCAAAGGGGAAACTATGCAGAAATTTTTAGACGAACTTTTGGTTTGACATGTTGTAATCAAATCTTTTTAAACTTGTTTATTCTCAAAGAGATAATGAATAATGAATTTAGTTAATATGTCTAGATGTTTTACTCAATTATTATTACTAATTTTTCATATGTCAAGTTAGTGTTATTTTGTGTATGTATGGAACCCACTAATTTCTTATCCAAATGACATATGTAATTAATGAAACACAATCTTTCCCTCGTATGTTGGTTTGTATGTGATAAGATAACTGGTTTCATCGTATGTTGATATTTTTTTATCCTTATTTCATTGTTTCATATACAAACTTATCTCATGGTTCAACCCTCTTTGTAGATGTTACCCTTTGTGAAATCTCTATTAGTATTTATATGTCTACTATTGGGGTTTTTGTTATGCATCTTGTTTTAGCTTTAGATTTTCTCCTTTATGTATTTTTAGGTTAAAAGTTTACCAAAATCCCCAAATACCCCCATCATACAAGGGAGCTACCCCTCTCAGACATAAAGGAAGATTATGACAAATCATTATTTGATCATGATCTCTCCAACTACTAGCACTATTGTCACTACTTATTGGGAAAACAAGGTCAGTGTTGAAGACCATCTCACAGTGACAAATCTGTTTACCAAAAACAATTGGTGAACATTTTGGGGAAGCAAAATTTCAATGTATATTACTCCTTTAAAATATACGTATACCTTCCACGGAATGAAGGTTGGCGACTATGTAGGAAATATTAGAATATTACATCTAACATAATGGTTTGGTATAAGATAAAGTGGAAAGTGACAGTGAAAGTGATGATGAAGATTTTTCTTATCAAAAGAATCAAGTTCCTTATGAGCATATACAATTTGAGTTCTTGAAGATATTTTATGGTGGCTTATATCTTGATCCTAGAAAGTTTCATCCTTTTTTTCTTCAAAATCTACAAAGGATCGAAGAGAAAGATGAAAAAAGATAATCATTTTCTTTCTCATGATCAAGAACCTTTATCAAAAATATGTTCTCCATGCAAAAATAAAGAAGATTGGATTGGGAAATCTCATTAATCTGAATAAGTAATGGAAAACAATGATGATATTTTTTCTTTTACACTCACTCGTCAAGGAGATGAAGATCTCGATGATTCCAAATAAACTCATTTTTTGAAAAGCTTCTACGGTAACATGCAAATTGATCCTAGTAAAACCCATCCTTTATTGCTTCAAAAATTGGGAAAGACCAGACAAACAAATGAGAGAAGGAATAATTTTATGGTTGATGAACACATTCTTGATGAAGTGTCTTGAAATTCAAATTTTGGAAAAGATCTGTCACAATCTTCATGTGTCAAGGCAGATGAAGTCATTTATACTCATAAAGACGCATGTGTAAAGAAAGATAAAAAAAATAAGTGACAAAGATGAAAAAATAAAATTGCATTGGGGAACATTATAGGCACTATGAATATTATCATGAAGAAGCATAAATATTCCATCAACCTGAAAATAAGGAGAGTGAATAAGATGTATCAAATGTTTTCAATATATGCCTACAATTTGAGCTTGAAGATGAAGAAAATATGTTTCAAGATGAATCCCATGATGTTTTTATTTTGACTTGGTGTCTTGAGGTTTCAGATGATGATTTTATTTTTGAGGAGGATGCCCTTATAAATTCATCACTGACCATTGAACAAAAAATACCTATTGATGAAAATCAAGGTATTAACTCCTCCATTTCTTCTTCAATGAAATCACCAAGCACTCATGTTTCTAATTTTATTAAGTTGGAAGAAATTGAGCCTCATCTTCAAAAAATGATCCCATAACTATTGAGAAAATTACTTGTGATGAAGTCTTGCCTTCACACTTAGTAGAAAGATTTCCTTTGAAAAGGATACAAATTGTGGATCATGGTTTTGAAATTCAACACATACATAATGATGATAACAACATTGAGGAAATAAAAATTCTTAATGGAGGTGATGTAACGGGAGATATAAAATTTTCATGTAAGAATGAAATTTTTAAAGGGTCATTTGAAAGAGTAGATAAGTAATATGTGAGAATTCATGAATCTACAAATCAAAAGAATTCTTGGATTCATGAGAACTTCACTCCTAGTCATTGCCTTTAACACTTTCGATAGCAACTCTTTTTGTAGTGAAAGTCTTTGCCATTTTCTTGGTCAAGACCATGAGCTATTGTCAGAAAAAGGTACATCCATCCAAAGTAATATTTTCTCCTCAGGTGGTCAGAATAGTTGAACAAGATCATAGTATGTTTCACTATTCACAAGGGACACACAAAGACATAGAAAAATCATCTTACCTTGTAGAGGAATCACGACCTAAATAAATTTATTATGTTGAAGAGATTAAAAATTGTGGAGATGAAATATTCAATTGTGATGCTCATTGAAAAGACTCTTCTTCATATGAGTATCAATCTCTAAGGAATACTTCTCATTATATAGACTCATTAGAGAATGCATGTTCAAAAAGGAAAAATGTTACTATGGCCTCATATCATGACAAAGATCAAATGTATAATCAAGAGGGAGAACAATAGGAAGGTCTACTTTTGCAAAAAAAAATATTGTTGAGAATATTTTTTAAAATCCAAACCATCATTTGAAATTTTCAACTTGAATCATGAAAATTGAAGAAAAAAAGTGTCTAGCATCAAGGAAGAATCAAGGAATCAATGGTGATCAGTTGACAAAAATCCAAGAAAAGGACTTACTTTAGGAATATTCAAGCCACCAAGATGCATATTTAAATCATTAGAGGTACATGAAGAAGCTATAAATTCTAATACTTCAACTCATTCAAGAAGAAGTCATTTCTAACATGCAAACTGAGGTTGAGTTGATTCCCAATTCAGATGTTTTTTATGAGATGTGGTTATTTGGATATATTGACTTTCTTAGAGAAGCTGCATATGCCATAAATCTCAAGACCAAAGTTCAAGGATCAAGCCTACGACTAATTTCATAGTTATTTCAAGGTTGCCACAAGTTAGCTTGCCATGGCATTTAGTTTTCTCAACCAAACAATGAGTTTGCATAACTCATCCAGAGTTGCCAGAGGTAGGTGTCACCTACCATGTACATATTTTAGGTAGAAGATTTTATTGTGTCAGCCCCATGTTTGGCTTGTCTCAATTTTCTCCATTTAATCCATACGTTGTCTCTTTTGTGACTCTATTGTCCATGGATAACACACTAATCCTGTCGAGATTCTAGATTCATTTTACATCCTTGATAGTCTTTGTCCCTAGTTAGAGCCAATTGTTGCCTTGATATTTTTATGCCCAAAATTTAAACTTTTTCTTTGAAATAATATCTTTTAAAGGCTCTATGTTTGTCTCAGTTAGTGGTCTTCAATTTATACTAATTTTTATATGCTTAACCTTTCCAAAATTTGAGTCATGAGTCCTTTTTGTGAAGAAAATAAACTGAGGTTTAATAAAGAAAAAATCAAATATTTTGGTGGAATAATTTTGATATTATTAATTAATTGAGAGAAGGTGTTCTCTAGCTCCAACTTGCAATTCAAATTTTTTAAAAAGCCCCTCCTAGTCAAAAGTTATGGTTGGTTAATTGCACTCTACTTTTCACACATTTTTTTGAGATTTGTTAACCTGCAAAATAACAAAAGGTTAATTAACCTTTGTAACAAATGGTTAATTAACCTTTGCCAAAAATACAAAATCAAAAATTTAACTAACTTGTTATGTATTTTAAAAGGTTAATTACTTAATCAAAATTTCAAAAAAGAGGTTAATTAAACTCTTTGAAACACTGAAAAATATAAAGTTAATTAACTCGTTTTTTGAGTTAATTAACCAGTTCAAAAATCACTTATTTTTCTAAAGAATATAGACATTTATGGACAATACAACATGTTATTTTAATAGAGCGTTGTCAAACATACATCCAAAACATGGAAGTATACACAAGGTTTGTGATCATCTATGCAAAATGTATTCAGTTAGGAAAGCTCTCATAATCATGCATGCAAAATGTGAAGCATTGATGAGGCACATCAACAGTTTGACACGACAACTCATAGAAATATCATCTCACTGCATGATATGAAGCCACAAATACATAAAATAAAATTTTTTATAAGCATTAGAGGCCGACACAAAGGTTGTGAAAAGTTAAAATATCAGAGCTGCAAACTGTCCAAGGTAAACATAGAGGTGTGTGGGAGAACTTAGAAGGTAGTCATTGTATTTGGAGATTTGAGAACCAAGTTTGGAATTACATTAGGGCCTGTTTGTTTCCTAGAACATGAAAGGAATTGGCATTATCTAATTCTGGATAATGCAAAATTCCATTTTTGGGTCCTTGGAAAAAATTGGAATTGGAATTCCAAACTTCTCATTTTGCCCCAAAAATGGGAATATCATCTTCCACCTAAATAGGTGGAATTGGAATTTCAAATTCCAATTCCAATTTTTACAAAAGCATATTTAGTATTTTGTGGGGTCCATGACTATAAGATGTATATTATATTGATATAAGGATGTATATATATACATGTATGTATATACATGTGTGTGTATATGCATGTGTGTATATACATGTGTGTGTATACGCATGTGTGTATATACATGTGTGTGTATACGCATGTGTGTATATATACACACATGTGTAGTGTGTATATGTGTGTATGTGTGTATATATACACATGTGTGTATATGTGTATACATGGATACACACTTGTATGTGTATATGTGTGTATATATACACACATGTATGTGTGTATATGTGTATATATATACATAAATGTGTGTATATTTGTATACACACATGTGTATGTGTGTATATATATACATGTGTGTATATGTGTATACATGGATACACACTTGTATGTGTATATACACACATGTGTGTATATACACACATGTATGTGTGTATAAACACACGTGTGTGTGTGTATATATGTATATGTGTGTGTATACATGTGTGTGTATACATGTGTGTATATACACACATGTATACACATATACACATGTGTATATATATACACATGTATATATACATGTGTATATACATACATATATGTATATATATACACATGTGTGCGTGTGTGTATATATACACACATATATACACACTATATTCAAAGAAATTTAAAAAAAAAAGATTTAAAATTCCTTATGCATCTTCTCATTCATCTTCTGGGTGAACCAAACGGGTCAGTCCATATTCTAGATTTCATTTTGAGGATAAGCATCTTCCTGAATATGCAGCATCTACCTGAATCAAAAGTATTCTTATATAAAGTCATGTGTTCACCATGTCTATTTTTTGTTTTCCCTCGTTTGTGACCCTCTATTTAATTTTTTGGGAAGATTTGGTATGTTTCTCTTACTGGTTCTTTGGAGATGACATGAAGTATGATATAATTCAATACCATTTACATATTGAACCAGCTCAACCATGTCTTATTAGATTCCTTTTTCCTTATTATATATATTTTTCGTATGTGTACATTTTTCTATATGTATGGAGGATGAAGAAATAATACAATATATGTATTATATTATTCCTTATTACATTAATAGATCTCATATAGAAAGTCCTTTATATTTTGTTGTTATTTAAATTATTTACATATTTTCTAATCTTCATCTACTCTATTATTACTTTCTATGTGGTGTTCTTCCTCTTTTATTTATATATCCCCTTTTTTTAAATGCTTCCAACTAGACTATTAAATTGTCTATATTTTTATAACAATTTACCTTATCTTTTGCCTTCAAACTAGGTGTAAAATTTGAATCACTAGCTCTAGGATCATTCTCTTTCTTTTCCACACATTTCTTATTTTCCTTCTATCTTGTTCATTATTTGATCATCAGGTTTTCTCTCTTATTCTTTGGCATGGAGGAGGCTTCAACTCCTTACCTTTAATTTTATTATTGAGAGAGAGAGAGAGAGAGAGAGAGAGAGAGAGAGACATTGATATTGGTATCATTATTTTAGAGGCTTGGTATTGATACACAATGACTTTGTATTGATACACTTTACATATTTTAGATTAGTATCATCATTGGAATTGATGGGCATTCATGTTCATTACTCATATCAGTTACATTTTAAATTGATAGATAATATACTCATATTAGTTCATTGATGACATACACATTGTAGTGATATACATTAATCTATCATTGGAATACATGTGCAGTGGACATACATTTTCCAGTAGACATGATGGATGGTCCATTTTCACTTTATGGATGGTCTATTTTCACTTTATACATACATGCTTGATACATTATGTGTCCTTGGTATGTGTTTGATATTATCGTTCATAAGGTGTTTTGCATTTTCCATCTAATACATTATGAATCCTTGATTTTATAAGGTATTGATGTCTTATGCATACTTGTCACTAATCATGATAATATCTTGTTACTATTTCATTTGAAAAGATGTTGGTCACTAATTACATACAAGGTGAATAAGTTGTTAATAACTTACTACATACAAGGTTTATAATCATCAAGTGATAAGGTGTTAAATGATTGCAAGGATAAATTATAAAAGGTTCAAGGATAATGGAATGATGGCCTTAGTATACTCATGTGGCTAGTAAGATGCTTCATTTGACCTGGGGCATAATATCATAATTCATAAGATCATTGAGAATGATGATGTATCTGGACTTAGTACATAAAATCATTATTCATATTATTCCTTGATCATCGGCTATTAAAATGCATTTAATGAGGTTTGAGAATCATATAGTTATTATGCATTTCAAAGTCATTGATATTATTTTGAAGACATATTCATTTCAAAGACCATAATATTGTTTCGAGGGTTTATGCAGTGTTAGCTTTCTTTATATCGATCTTCAAACCCTATTCGATATGCTATGACACAAATTTATTTTGTGAAGGGATACTCGAGGAAGATTGTTATAGAGACTATGGAAGTTGCAAAGGTAGTTACATGCATGTTTTGGTTTAGGTGATTCAGTTTATTTTCTAGTAATCTTGAACCCTAAAAACTATGGCTTCTCTTGTCGAAAAAAGAAAACAAATTTGATTTAATTGTTTTTAGTTTCTTAAAAGTATTTGAGAGAGATAGAGAGAGAGAGAGAGATGTATACACATACATATGTATGTATGTATTCACATATAAACACATACATATAAATAAATGCATTTATATTTATATATCTACATATATATACATATATGTGTGTGTGTGTGTACAAACATACATACATACATACATATATGTGTGTGTGTGTGTGTGTATGCATGGCTGTGTGTATATATTTTCTATATATATTTATATGTATATATATACACATATATATACATATATATATGTATATGTATATTTTTATATATATATATATGTATATACTTATATACATCTATATACATATATATATATATATATATATATATATACACACACACATATACACATATATATTTATATATACACCTATATATACATATATGCATACATACATATATATGTATATGTGTGTGTGTGTGTGTGTGTGTGTGTACACACACACACATAGAGAGAGAGAGAGAAAGAGTAGGACAAGAAAATGATGAAAACATGCACAAAAGAGGAACCATCAAACTCTAAAGCATGCACAATCAATCTATCCAAACAAGAATTAAATTGAGACAAAAGTTTGCAAATTAAAAGAAAATTCTCTCAATTTGATAATTGTTCTCTTTCTTGCTTCTCCAAATGTTGATGTAGCTCTTATATTGACATAATCCACTCAAAAAAAGAAATAAAAGTGATATTATGATGGCAAGAAGATTATAAATGTGATGGTTAGTTTGATTGAGAAAAATGATCTCAATTTATAGGAATTGAATAGTCTAGAAAAGTTTGTTATATTAGTCAACCCATCAACAAGGATCGGGCCTTAAGAAAAGCATTGTATCAATTAAGGGATCTAGGAAAAAAAAATGATTAGGCCTAAGGAAAGAATTTTATACTTAGAGATCAAAAGAAAAAGCAACCAAGCCTAAGGAAAGTATTGTCTCCTTAGGGATCAAAGGGGAATGATCATTCCATAATCAAATTTTTTTTCCTCTAAGGGGTCCAAGGAAAGCATTTACTCCTTGGTCATCCACATGAAATTTGTTTGTGTGTGTGGGTGTGCACGCGCACGCAAGGGTGTAAAATAATCAGTGGAGTGTATACCCTGGTATTAAAGAAATTGTAAATGCTTTATGGGAGAAATAGATTTAACAAAGCATACATCCATCCACAAGAGATGTTTCCACTATGAGATGCCCCCAAGTAGGAACAAATCAAGGGAAATAAACACATGACAAAATAGAGAGCACGAAAGGGATCCACAACTTTGGGGTTAGTAGGTCATATGATAACTCATGTATATAAGAATTATATCAAAATAAACCGTGATCCTCCCTCAAAGGTAGTATAACTACAAGCACAATGGAATAATGAAACATAAGAGCTACGAAGAAGAGTCTTTTTGGGCTGGCATCATTGAGATCCAAAAAGAATAGATAATTTTTCTTTGCATCATCACCAATGAGACAACACAAAATCACATTTATAAATAGTATAACATGTACAATATAACATGAAATGATATATAAAAGAAGAGAGATAAAAATAGATGAATGTTACGATAGGTCGATTCCTTTATCACCTTGCACCAATGGATAAATAAGGGTCTATAATGTTTTGCAAAGGTGGGAAACTCACAAGAGGAGAAACATCAAGCATGAAAAATGGAACAATAGCCAGTTTCAAATAAGGACCATGTTGTAGCCTGTAAAGATAGGTCACTTTATTCGTTACTAGGATTAATACATAAATTTTGTAGAAACATAGCTAGATAATCATGATAAAGATCAATAGTCTCATACATGTCATCAGAATCACTAGCATGAATATCATTGTTAGCATCAAATACATCATCATCAAGATTATCTTCTTCATCCAAATTGATTTTAATAGAATCCAAGATACAAATATAAAATTATCATGTTTTTTCAATTTAATTTTTTTCCAAATTAACTTCCTCCCTTTGCTCAAGCATGGGTTTTTCAAAAGGAAGCAAGGAATTAGTAGGTGTATGAGGTGAAGAACTATTTTGAGAAGCACACTGGTAGGCTCAATCATGGTGCTTAAGGTGGAAATAAAGTGCATAATGGTTGCATTTGATTTTATTTGAAATTGGAATTGGTTCAGGATCAATCAACATCAAGACCTTTTTCTTCTTTGGAAGGAAGAATAGAATGAACCACACTAGGTTGAGAGATGACTTCATCAGAATGTTTATAAGATATAGGAGGTGGAATTAAAACATATATAGGAGGTGTAAAAGATGTAGGGGAAGTCCAAGTCTAGGGAAAGGAGATGGGATAATATTTTTGCTAAGTTCACAAATATTTTGGACTTTGTAAGCTTGATAAGAGCATAGGATATTATTAGGATGAGGTTTAGTTGGCTAAGGCATAGAAGGCAAAAATAAATCAAGGTCAACTAAATCTCGAGGCACTAGATTTAGTGCCTCTAGGCTTATAAAGACTATTCCTAAGAGTCATGATCTATACATTATGATAATATTTAAGATATTTATGAATAGGATAAGCTACAACTTTCATGGAGGTAAGCCAAGGTAGACAAATTTTTCCTTTAAATTGATCAAAATTTGGTGTCACAGTAAAGGTAACATCTATATTTTTATTACCAACCTTAATAGGAAATTAAATAGAGCCATGGGGAGGATAAAGGAAACCATTGCAAGTTTGGATCATAACATAAAATTTATTATAAACATCATGTTGCATTTGTCTAAAAAGGTGTTCTTCAGTTATAAGATTCACCATGCAAGTAGGATCAATAAGGACACCACAAGAATGAAGGTCACTAACATTTGTGACATTATAGAGAGGACCATTAGGTGCTTTAATTATCTTGGTAGAGTGAAAGGTAGCGGAAGGGTTATATTGAGGTTTTGGTTTGACTTTATCAATAAGGATGACAACTATTGATCAACTGATGGAGATGATGAAGACCGAGTGATAATAAGTATACATGTTTGCAGAAATGGTTAGATTAGTTATTATTTTTTCATTGATGTCAAGCAATTGATTTATTGATTTTTATTTAGTTACCATATTATAAGAAGGAGAAGTTAAATGGGTTACAAATACAGTTCAGACAATGATGAAGTAATGTTGATATAGTTATTTTATACTATATATTTGATGTTATCAAGTCGTTACACTTGACTGATTAAGTCAGAGATTACAAAGAGTTAATTTATGACTTAAAAGAGTTACTCTACCGAGCTAGATAGAGTTAGTTAGTATAGAGTTGTGTTAATCATTTTCAGTTATCGAGCACCGAGAAGTGAAAGAAGTTAGTTACCGAGTTGCAAAGCAAGTTACTGAGTAGAGGATAATGATTGTAAATAATGATAAGATCAAATTGAATACAAATCTATGATGATCCAGATGGAGATAAGAATTAAATAAAGTTGTTAGAAGATCTACGAGTGATAAAATTCAATGAGAAGATCTAAGGAGAAGATCAAGTGGTTAAACCTGATTATGAGGGTTCCAAGAATAATTCAAGTTATGAGGTAAAAGTTAAGCGGTTTACCGAGTTAAGATTTAAGAAGAAGATGATCAAATGACTTAGCACAAATGATGGAAAACCTAAGAAAGGAGATTAAGAGGAAAATTTTTATCTATATAAATGATGAGAAGTTAACAGAGCTTATGATGCCGGAAAATTGAATTAAGAAGCAGAAGAAGTTGAAGAACAAAGTTACTGAATAGAACAAAGAAGTAGAAAGAGAAGAATCTACCATATGAAACAAAGACAAATGAATTATGGGATGCCATTATTCATGTGAGCATAAAGGATTTGACAAAAGAAAAAGGTATTTTCTATATTTATAGATCAAAGTTTTATTGTTTCTTAATAGCATTTGTAACAAAGAAAATCTCTTTACTGGGTGGATTTAATAGTCCTATTTGTAAATCCTAGACATAGGTGACATTCCAAAAGAGTGTTTAAATTCCTCTAGCAAGGCCACTCCTAAAAGGGTGAAGATCTTAATCAATTTGAGTTAAATCCATTAAAAGTATCACATTTAGCAAATGTGTTTGTAATCTTTAACATGATAAGTTCTTAATCGAGCGTACTTCAAAAAGATAGATTTTTATTATGGGTCACAATTCCCACAGAGGTCTTTCCCAAATTGGGTTTCCTCGTTAAATCTAGTGTCAACCAAGTTAAATCTTGTGTCTACCAAGTTAAATTCAAGTTAACTGAGTTTGAATAATTGATTTGCATATTATGAGATTTATGGTTGTTTAAGTTATTAAGTTATTTGGTGAATCGGTTATTACTATATTCAGTTTGACTAAGTGAATCAGTGAGTTGAGTTTTAAGTGTTTAAGTTTGATTTGGTCTAATTCACCCCCCCCCCCCTCTTAGTGGGACCAAAAATTAGTATCAGAGCATTAGTGCTTTGAAGTGTTAAGTTTAAAATGACTTGAGTCAAGATCTAAAGATGTATAAGAGAGAAGCACCAAAGTTGAATAGGGGACATTTCTCTACATGGAAAAGTGGAATGATATTGCACGTGTCTGATATTGGAGAATATGGACTTCATTTTCCTGATAATAAATATGTAGCACTGACCTCTGCACTTTTAACAATCATTGAGAAAATACAGAAGCAAGAAAACACACAAGTCATGATTGAGATAGCTTCTACACTTACCAACCAGGAATATGATGAACTTGATGGATGCACTACTTCAAAACAAATGTGGGATAAGATTATTTTGACCTATGGTGGAGATCATCATGTTCAAAAAGAAAAATTAGAAAGACTGAGAGGTAGATATGATTCAATGAGAATGAAAGAGTAATAAAACAAAATATAATACATCACTATACTTAAGGAGATTGTTAATTCTATTAGAGGAGTTGGTGGAGCCATAAAAAAGGAAGATGTTACAAGAAAAATGTTGAGAACCCTGCTACCAAGTTATGTTATTTGAGTATTTTCTATACAAGAGTTGATATCGATTCCTCAGATGAATGTTTCACTTGATGCTACTATTGGTAAGGTAGTTGCATTTGACGTTAATTATTTTTATAATATTTTACCTGCTACATCTAAGATTGATTCTACTTTTAATTCATCTTTGAAGATTGGTAGTTCTAATGACTTTAGACCTAGTGATGGATATTTGACTAGTGCTAGTGAGAGATTTTATAGCTGTTAGAGTGGTTTGGAAGAGTTATATGTTGTATATGAAGAGTTTGAATCTTTTTTGGCTAGAAGGGTACAAATAGGTAAAGGAAAATACCTAGGTAAGTTAACCTTGAAATTTTTTGACTATAGCAAGATTGGTCATTTTGTATCTAAGTGCCCTAAGAAAGATAATAAGGAGAAGAAAGAAAAAAAGATAAGGACAAAAGAGAAAATAGATTCAAGAGATTCAGAGACTACAAAAAGGGTAATAAATCTTGTTAAATTGCTAATGAAGACCTAAGTGATGATGATTCAGATGACAGTGATGAAAAAGAAGTTGTATATGTTGCTATAAAAGACAATTCTAATGAAGAAGAACCAAGATCCCTAATATCACAAGTAAGAATGAAACATGGATTATAGATATTGGTTGTTCACATCACATGACTGGTGATACACTTAAGTTTATTTCCTTGGAAAATAATGATGGGGGATTTGTTAGATTTGGTAATGATTCTCCATACCCTATGAAAGGAAAAGGTTCTATAAGTCTACTGAATAACACAAGATGTGATGATGTTTATTGGGTTAAAGGATTAAAGTATAATATGTTGAGTGTTGCACCGTTAAATAACACAAGTCACCAACTAGAATTTCAACATGTAAAGGTGAAAGGTTTTGATAAGAAGGCAAGATTGATTGCTACAAGATAACAATCTAAAGGTAATTTATTATATCTTGATACTTATATGAAGAGTTTTCTATTTTCTAAAGTTGAGAATGTTTGGCTATGGAACAAAAGGCTTTGTCATGTTAATGTCTACAACTTGATCAAAGTGAGTAAAAAGAACAGAGTAAGGGGTTACTGAGACTAGAGAAACCTGAGAATGCTACGTGCAGAGAATGTCAAATGGGTAAGATGACTAAATCTAGTTTTACAAGAAAAACATATGTTACACAAGGAATTTTGGATTTAGTTTATACTAATTTATGTGGACCCATGAGAACTCAAAGTTACTATGGAGAGAAATATTTTATTTTATTTGTGGATGATTATTCTAGAATTATGTCTGTAATGTTTTTAAAACAAAAATTTGACACATTTCGAATGTTTAAGTGGTATAAGGCCCAAGTTGAGAAAGAAAAAGGAAGACAATTGAAATATCTGAGATCTGATAGAGGAGGTGAGTTTATATCTAATGAGTTTACATTATTTTGTAATGAAAATATAATTAAGAGACAGATGTCAGCACTGAGGACACCAAAGTAGAATGGTATTTTTGAGAGAAGAAACAGATCTATTGTTGATTGTGCTATGAAAATCATGATTGAGAAATGTATTTCACAAAAATTCTAGAGAGAAGTATTCAATACTATTTTTTACACACTAAATTGAGTACAAATAAAGAAAGGTACCAACAAAACACCTTATAAAATATGGTATGATAACAAACCTAATGTGAGTTATTTCAAAGTTTTTGGAAGCATATGTTATATCTTGGAAGATTCTAGAGAAGGAAAGTTTGATTCTAAAGGTGATGAAAGAATATTCTTAGGATATTCTATAAGGATTAAAGCCTATAAGTGTTTGAATAAAGTTGCTAACAAAATGGTGGAAAGTGCAAGTGTGAGAATTGATGAGTTAGCAAAACAAAATGATGAAGAAAGAAAAAAGGAAACTCAAGACTATGATAAGTTTTTATATGTACAACTTGATGTTCCTGACACCTTACCAAGAGAACCTATGAAGGATAAAGTGGAACAGTTTTCTCTATAGCCGAATGATGAGAATGAAACATCGAGACCTACTGAGCCAGTTTTAGCAAAATATGTGAGGAGACACCACTCCCTAGGTAAGATTATTGGAAATAAATATGTTGGAGTGATGACTAGAAGAAAGGTAAGAGACAATACATGTTTGATATCTTCATTTGAGCCTAATAATGTTAAATATGCACTAGATAATTAAAATTAGATGAAAGTAATGAAAGAAGAGTTTGATTAGATAGAAAAGAATAGTATATGGACTTTAGTACCCAGGACAAAGGATAAAATTTTTATTGGTAATAAATAGATTTTCAAAAACAAGATGAATGAGAATGGTGAAGTTATCATAAATATATTATGTAGAGACTTTTGCACCTCTTTCTAGATTGGAAAGAGTTAGAATACTTATAGCTTATGCAGCTTACAAAGGATTCAAAGTCTATCAAATGGATGTCAAGTCTGCATTTCTAAGTGAGATACTAGAAGAAGAAGTTTACATTGACTAGCCTGAAGTATTCATTTAGAGAAAAAATAAGAATAAGGTATCTATATTACACAAGCTAATTATATCAAAGAGATCCTCAAAACTTTTGGTATGAAAGATTCCAAGCCTATTGGAACACCGATGGTCACAAGATATAAATTATCTAAAGAAGTAAGACACAAGAGGTGGATAATACTCATTACCGATCCATGATTGGTAAACTGCAGTATGTTGTTCACAACAGACCTGATATAGTACATTTTTTTGGGGTTGTTGCAAGATTTTATTATAATCCTAAGGAAATGCATATGTCTGGAGTCAAGATAATTTTTAGATACCTGAAAGGAACTAAAGATTATGGTTTATTATACAAGAAAGGGGGTAATTTTGATCTACAAGTCCACACTGATATGGATTGGGATGGAAATGTTGATGATAGGAAAATTACTAGTGGAGGTGCATTCTTTCTAGGTGAAAGATAGGTCACATGGCTAAGCAAGAAGAAGAGTTGCATTTCATAGTCTTCTGCTAAGGAAGAATATGTTGTTTCTTCCATGAATTGTGTGAACATTATTTGGATCAAACAACTACTTGAAGGTATGCAAGATATTATCTTAGATCCTATAACTATTTTCTGAGATAATGCAAGTGCTATCAACATATTAAAGAGCCCGATTATGCATTCAAAGACCAAGCACATTTCTATCAATTATCACTACTTGAGAGAACAAGTTCAAGGGAATAATGTGGTATTTCAATATGTGAATTCAAAGGAACAACTGGCTGATATCTTTACAAACCCACTACCGAAGGATGCTTTTGAGTATCTCAGAGGTAAATTATAGGTTCTTCCACTATCCAATATTCACTAAGAAGCATTAGGCATGCTACATAAATTATATACTTTATTAGAATATCTATTCTTGAATTGATGTTAGTATGACACACTTTAGGTGATTCCTGAAGTTGTGAAGAAAGTTTTGTATGTAATGAGTTTTTGTACATGTAAGGTATAATCCACTGTTGAAACAAGTTTTCAAGTGTATTACTTTTTGGTGATGTTGTCAAAGAGGGAGAGAATGAATTGATGAAATTCATCCATAAGGGAGATATTGAAGAAAGAAGGAGAGAATGAATTACTACTATTTACTCATAAAGGAGAATCAAAATGTATGCTATAGAATCAAAAGGCTTATCCAAGAGGGAAAATAGTGAGCAATTTGAATATCAAAAATAGAAATATCAACTCAGAGGGAGTAATGACAGAGATTGATAATATTGAGAGTTGTCATCATCAATTTATATAGTACTACTATAGTGTTTTCATCAATGCTAAAGAGGGAGATTGTTTATCAACTGATGGAGATGATGAAGACTGAGTAATAATAAGTATACATGTTTGTAGACATGCTTAGATCAGTTATTATTTTTTCATTGATGTCAAGTAATTTATTTACTGATTTTTATTGAGTTATTATAAGAAGGAGAAGTTAAATCGGTGATAAATACAGATCAGAAAATGATGAAGTAATATTGATATAGTTTTTTCTACAATATATTTGATGTTATCAAGTCGGTACACTTGATTGATTAAGTTAGAGATTGCAATGAGTTAAGTTATGATTGAAAATAATTACTCTACCGAGCTAGACAGAGTCAATCAGTATAGAGTTGTCTTAATCGATTTGAGTTACCAAGCACCAAGCACCAAGAAGTGAATGAAGTTAGTTACTGAGTTGCAAAGCAAGTTACCGAGTACAAGATAATGATTATGAATAATGATAGGATCAAATTTAATACAAAGCTATGATGATCAGGATGGAGATAAGAATTAAGGGAAGTTTGTTAGAATATCTATGAGTGAGAAAATTCAATGAGAAGATATAAGGAAAAGATCAAGCAATTAAACCTGAGTATGAGAGTTTCAATAAAAGTTCAAGTTACGAGGTAAAACTTAAATGGTTTACAGAGTTAAGATTTAAGAAGAAGATGAGCAAACGACTGAGTGCAAATCATGGAAAACCTAAGCAAGGAGATTAAGAGGAAAAATCTTGTCTTTATAAATGAAGAGAAGTTAACAGAGAGTATGATGCTAGAGAATTCAATTAAGAAGTAGAAGAATAGAGTTACTGAGCAGAATAGAGGAGAAAAAAGAGAAGAATCTACAATCTAAAACATTGACAACTGAAGTATGTGATGCTAGTATTCATGTGAGCATAAAGGATCTTACACAAGAAAAAGGTATTTTCTATATTTACAGATCAAAGTTTTACTGTTTCTTATTAGCATTTGTAATAGAGAAAATCTCTTTATCGAGTGTATTTAACAGTCCTATTTGTAAATCCTAGACATGGGTGACATTACAAAAGAATGTTTAAAGTCCTCTAGCAAGGCCACTCCTAACACGGTGAAGATCTTAACTGATCTAAGGTAAATCCCTTAATAGGGTCACATTTATCAATTATGCTTGGAATCTTTAACATGATATGTTCTTAACTGATCATACAAGTCAGAAAGGTACATTTTTATTATGGTTCACAATTCTCATTGAGGTTTTTCCCAAATTGGGTTTCCTCATTAAATCTAGTGTCTACCGATTTAAATCTGTGTTAACTGAGTTTGAATTATTTATTTGCATATTATGAGATCTTTAGTTGTTTAAGTTATTAAGTTATTTGGTGAATCGGTCATTACTATATTCAGTTCTACCAAGTGAATTCGTGAGTTGATTTTTAAGTGTTTAAGTTTGATTTGGTCTGATTCACCCCCCCCTCTTAGTGGGACCTATTAGCACCTGAAAATTTAGGCCTAAAAATGGACAATTAATTTCCAAATTTCTCAAGGAGTACTTTAATCTCTTAATTATTTTATTATGTGCATTAATATTACTATTGAGTATTTTCTGAGATCAAAGGTTATAAGAATTAATATATTCAAAAAGGTATTTTTGACTAATGTCCTTTGAAAATAATTGGATATATATTTATTCTTAAATGATTACCCTAAATACGCTTACAAAAAGTACATCAAAAGGATTTTTGAACTATTGTGATTTGAATATAATTTTCCTCCAAAATGTTATATTAATGAAATAACCCTTCATTTACAATTATATTTAGAGGAGAGATGAATTTTTATTAGGATATAATATAATGAAGAATACTCCTTATCATGTTTTTAATGTTTTGAAATAAAGAAATAATGTGAGTATTATTAAGATGATTTAAATTAAACATTTTCATTATAAAGGTAATTGACTATGTCATTTTGCAGGATACACAAAATTCCTTGGAGGGAAAATAAATTACCATTTGATATACAATTAAAATGGAGAGGGAATGTATTTTACCCAATTTTTTAATTTATTTTAAATAAAATATTTTTACAAAATGATGGCGAGAGGGAGTTGAACACTCAACTTCTCAAGTCAACCCCTTAACTATCCTAACTACCCATAACCCCCTCCTTAACAAATTTCTCTATATTAATACTTGAAATATCCATCGAGAAATAAATCTCATATTTTAGGCATGATACTTTTTGAAATAAATGATTAATTTATCCCCTTTGAATGTGGAGGTAAGGAAATCAAAAAATTTTCCCATAGGGACTATTTCTTACCTATTTATTTTGGGAAATAATGATTTGATAAAAAATGATTTATAATTTATTAAAATATTGTGATTTGTGATTTGGTATTATTTTGATAATACATTCCCTTAAAACCAAAATATTACATTGATGGGATCATTTAAAAGGAAATATTTCATCTTTTGGTGATATTATGTAAAACAATGGATTAACTATATAATATATTAGTATATGCTCTGAATGATAAATATTTCTTAAAGGGGTTATTTTAGAAGCATGAATAATGTTTTAACCATATAATTTTCCTAATTAACCCTAAAGTAAATTTTAATTTATTTAAACTCCTAATTAATTTATTTCATGTGCAGGAAATTTTGAGAAAAGGGATGTTATTGGAAAGAGGCTTGATATTTATGGGATTGAAAATGAGAAAAGCATTTTCGAAAGCACATTAATATGATATTTGATATTAACTTTTGGACAGTTGATATATTAATTGTAATTATATATTATATATTAATGTTTCAGCTGTTGATTTAAGATTAGGTATTAGTTTCCAAAAGTCATGTTGGTATGAAGCATGTATGCATCCCTTGAATTTTATATAAATAGGATACCAAGACCAATATAATGATAATTAAAACAATAAGACACAATACAATACATATTTTCATAGGATAGAATTTGATCACAACTGCAAGATGAACTCTGATTGGTGCAGGAACACCTAGCTAGTTTACTACCTAGGGTTCCTCGTCAAGTTTTGGATTGTAGTGGCTTTAGACATGCCACTAGTAAAATAATGGGGCTAGATAGTCCTAGAGAGTATTTTTATGGTTAGGAGGCATAACTAGGTCATTTGTATTCCTTAAGTTATAGTTTGTCTAAATTTGTAAAAGTTGCCCAAATGGTGAAAATGTTGTCAAAACATTGCATTTGTGCAATTAGAGGGATAAATTGTACAAGAAAGGGGTAGGATAGTTATTTATTGGTCTAGTAAGCATATTAATGCATTTGGTTGAGTTTGGTAGTGATTTTACTAAGTTTTGATGCAAAATTGCCAAAGTTGTAAAAAGTTGCTGACAACTTTGCAAAATTGTCAATGTTGTCATTGACAACTTTTCTTACTCAAGTGCATTTTTAAGCATGTAGTTTTGTAACTATTTGAAACATTTGGTGGATGTGAATATCAACTACTTAAGGCCTCCCTCGACCTTTGTGAAGGGTTGGTTGAAGTATTGGAGAAAGTTAATGAATACATTGGTACAGTTTGTGAATATTTTCCTTAGACAGTTTTAAGCATTTTGTAGTTTTGAAGTGTTTAATGGATTGAATGTGGTATTGAAACCATTGAAGGATGTAGTTTTTTTTATTTCATTACTCTGTGTGTGGTTAGATAGTTGTTTATTTTTGTTCTTCTACATTTTGTAAATTATTTTTTATTTCAGTGTTGTCGCTGGTCTGATCCAGACACTTTGTAGTTATGGAGTCGTAACTCGTTTTCCTACTGTGGAATCTTTTTGGTTCCTTGGGATCTATGAGATGACTCCTTTTACATTATTTTTGCAATATCTTGGGCCCTAGAAAGCAAATTTTTCATTTTTGCAGTGATTCCCTGGGCTAGCCAGAGGAGCATGGCTAGGGATCATAGTGCTTTTAGAGGTATGTGGATGGATAGAATGCATTGGTTTCTTCAATATAGGGTTATGTAAAAGAAGCTAGGAGGGTGTAGAAGCTACATTGCCAAGTAGAATTTTTTGTGACCAACTTGTTTAAGTGTTTGAACAAACCCTTGTTCTTACTGTCACAAATTGGCTTAAACCCTTGTTTTTAGGCTTTATTATAGAAACCCATTGTACAGACAATTTGGGGAAGCAAGAAATAAAAAATATTGAAGGTCTTCCAAAAGGGTGTCAGGAAATGAAAATTTTTATCACCTTTTGTGAGTTGTTTTGGAGTTATAAGAAAAAAGGTGATTTGGAGGGCTAATTCCTTGTAGCCCTATCTGGACCAATTTGGAACAATTGAATGAGATCGATAAGGATATTTCTACACAACTTGTTGGTGTGTGTTGTAATGAAATAAACATCATATCCATAGGCCTTCCTCTCCATCAGCAATCAACATTGATTATTTTTGGTCATTTGGTGAGCATGTTACTAAGGACCCTTGAAGAGCAAAGCATAGTTTGAGATGTTTCACCCATTGGTGTGGAAAAGTTGAATAGTGGAGAGTTGTAAATAGAATCCTCATATAATTAGGGTTAGTGAAGGACCCTAATAGGATAGAGAAGTGGCCTAGAGAAGACCCTAGGAGAAGCTAGGGTTGGAGAGAAAGGCTTGTCTTTACATCAGATTGGTATCAAAGAAAGTTTGATATTTGGGATCCAGAGTATGTCTCTATATACTGGTGAATCAATAGAGGGGATTAGAATGGTGAATAATGCAAAGATAGACAAAGAGATGGGTGATAAAAAGGAAAAAAATAGACTCCTTGAAGAATCCCTAGAGGAAATGAGAATAAAACTACAAGAAGTTGTTGAGGGAGCCAAGGATAAAGGCAAAGAAGGTGAAAGTAGTGATAAGAGTAAGAAGAATATTGATGAGGAAGATATCATTCCTAAACCAGACCCTTCATTGAATGAAGAACCATTCTCAAAATCCATCAAGGCACTAGGTGGAAAGGCACTAGAAGGTGTACCACTATTTAGTGGGAAAATAGATATTGAGACAGTGATGAAATGGACTGAGGGGATGGAAAACCATTTTGAGTGTCAAGGTGTTACAAAGGCACAAAAAATAAATGTTGAAAAATCAAGGCTAAGAGGATCAGCATTGACATGGTGGAAGTACCTGCAACATGAAAGAGTTATAATGGGTAAAAAACCTATACCTAACTGGAAATCCATGGTGACTAAAGTGAAAAAAAACTATCTTCCAGAAGACTATGAAATATAACTTCATAGAAAGAGACAAGGTCTGAAGAAAAAAGACTTGGATCTGGCCTCTTATACAGAGGATTTTTAGAAATTATGTCTCTGATCAAAGATTCAAGAATAGGAACCTATTAAGGTAGCAAGATACTTGGGTGGTCTCAAATGGAACATTCAAGAAGAGATGAGATTATGGACTCCAACCACTATTCAGAAGTGCCACCAATTAGATCTTAAGGTAGAATAAAGGAACGAGAAGAAAGGGGACTCCAATGTTAGAGGAAGAGGTAGAGGTAGAGACCAAGAGGGTGATAGTGTGAGGCCTACCCTGGTCTGACATAATCTTAGCACTATTTCTCATTTATATGTTCTCCTGTCGATATTGATTTTTTGATATTTGGACTATTGGGATACATGTATTACTTTATAAATTTGTTGAAAACTTTGCTTGTATTGAACACCTAATTATGTAATCGAGGAATCTATTAGATACTTTGTCTGAGTGATGCAGATTTCCATTTAGGACTTAGTTTTGAAGGTTTATAATATTGGATTAGTAAGTGGATGTTAGATAATATCAGTATGAAGACTTATTTGGAGTTATGTTTATACATGTGGAATAGATGCATAGATTGTTAAGTTCAATGAATCTTTGATGCAAGTGTGATTGAATGTGTGTTCAACTTACATTATTTATTCTATTATTTTTATGTTGATTTATTGGACCTACTAATGTATGCAATGAGTGTGAAAGAAAGTTGACCATGGCACTAATTGGGAATTCAGGAATGAACCTATATGAAAATCATGATGTTAAGGCTCTATCTATAAAAAGAGACATGGACCTCATTGTATAGTATTTTATTCATAAAAGTATGATGCATGAATGTATTCAATTTAATTTAAGTAAATCTGTAAATAAGTCATGCCATATGTCATTTTGTTGTGTCACTTAACACATGTGTACCTTGTGTGTTGGCATGACTAGTGAATGTGACTAGAATAGGCTTAACTTTACCCAAGAGTTACCTAGTATATTCCCAATGCTCACCCTAGGGTTTACGAAGATAAGGATGAGTCAAGAGAGATTAGATTGAGTCTTTAGGGTTGGATTTTCGAGAGTTAACCTTGGGTGGAGTTTAGGAGGGTCATTTGGAATCCTATGGAGTAACTAGGGCCAAAACTAACTACCCCACTTAGTACCTTAGGGGTTAGGGGTCATTTTAAACCCATTAAGAGTCTTGAAACTCATTTATGACTCCCCTAAAGTCACCATTTTGGGAAGTGGAGAATTTGGAGAGTTGGAAGACTTTAAGTTAAGCCATCCCTTCTTTCCTTACAAGCATTTAACTTCATTTATGGAGAAGGAAGGCAAGTGGGGAGAGTAGATGGACTAGGGTCTCCTCCTCATTAATGATGTCATGATATTTTTGGAAGAAGGCCTATTTAAGAAAGGGTATATCTAGGGAGCTTGGGTACACACCCACTCTCTACTTTTAGAGACAGATTCATTTGTAGGAGTAATATTTGAGAGAAGGAGGAAGGATGAGAAGGAGAATCTCTTCACAAACCACCTTGCATTTACCATGGCTTGGATTTTAGGTGAGTTTCCTAGTTAGCATAGTTTAGAGTAGTTCATGTTTAACTTTGTACATTATTGAGAAATCCATGAATGTAGTTGATGTTAATGTTTTCAACTTCATGGTTTTCATGGAGTTTATGTGTTGAGTCTTGCATTTATTTTGTGATTATTTTTTAATGGGGTTCATCAAGGCATATTCACCCTTGGGAGGGTTGGGTAACCTTGGTTGGGTGAAAGTTAGTGATCTACCCAACTAGTGTAGAGTCTGCCATGTGTGGAGGGATGTAAATGGGTATATGGGTGCCCATGTTGCCAAGAATGCCCAAAGTGATTTGGGGTTCATAAGAAAGATTGGAAGGCTTGAAGCCATAACTTGTTTTGTGAAAGAAAGGTAAATTTTCTTCAGTTGCCACCGTAGGGCTTGGAGGAGAAGGGTAGAAATTTGTTCATGAGTCCTTGTGTGGCCATGGAACAAAATTATGATATGGTACTTAGGAATGTTGAGCCCATGTGTGGCCTATTCCTAGTGTATGCATTTGTATTATTGGATTTATCCTCTTGTGGTAGTCCTCTTTCACCCCTTTGTTTCGGGTCTTTTGGAGACCTATGTATATCCTTGGGTATTGGGTATTTTGTTGTGTTCCAGTTTTTTAGATTCATGGTTGTTATGTGTGTATGTATCATGGTTTAGTTCTAGATCCCCTGGCTCAGGGGTGGCTTTGTAAAGGCCTAAGGTTGAGAGGTGATCCTCCATGGTCAACCTTGATGTTCTTGTAGGTTCTCTAAAATCTCCTGGGAGTGTAGCTGTTGTCTTGGAATCTTGGTTGTAATCCATTTTTCAAAGTCACTTCTGGTTTAAATCTTTTTTCTTGAAATGTTTAAAGGAGATTGGATATTTGTAATTCCCTTGTTAAGCTCATGTATTCTGAAAGAGTTGTATTTACTTCTTCCTTGTAATAAAAAGAGAAAACTTGTTCTATATGCTTGTATCATTAATCGCATTATTGGATATTTTAGAAATAGTCTGATTGATGTTCTAGTAAAGTGATAAGAAAATCTTAAGGCTATAACATTAATTAATATTGTTGATTAAACTTTATATTAATATATTTTGTGATATTTGCAAAGGTGTAGAACATATCTCATCTCCTATAGTTAACTTAACAGGATTAAAAGATAAATTTATGTTCATTAGACTAAGGTATTAATGCCCAGATTTTGGGGCATGACATTTAGTATCAGAGCTCTGGGTTCCACTCTAGGGCCTAAAGTTCACTATGCTTAGTTTTGTGTGTGTGATTTTGGTACCTGTTAAGAGACACAACACTTCAATAAATCATTGCATTAGTGAAAATAAAGGGGTTAGCAAACATAGCAATCACTAAAATTGATCTATTACTTCCTATCTAGGAGGAGTATGAAAAATGACATAATAGCCCTCAGATTATGCATATTCCAGTGACAAATACAACCTAAGAATGGAAGATTCAAATGAAAACTAATCTAAATGATTCAAAAAAACATACATGCTAGCTCTATAAATGGAGATTATAGCAATATAACAAAGATTTAAGCTAGAAAGCACTATGAAAGTCCTAAACATGAGCAATATGAGATTGCTTCTTCAATTCTCCAAATATGGGCTGCATAAGGATGCTTTCAACTTCTCAAAATTAGGAGAATTATAACAATACATTAAAAGACTTCAAATTTCAGGGCCATTTGAGCTCAAAATCCATCCTATTTATAGGAGAAATGGAGGAAGGGGAGAAGACTCTAGAAGTGCTGCCATTAATGAGGTGTAAGACTCATTAATGAGGTATGGGTGGAAGGAATATGTAAGAGCCATTAATGCTTCATTTATGAAAGAATTAATGAGGTATGGGTGAGGTTTTAAGAAGCATGGGTGAGGGTTTAGAGTCAAGCCTGACAATGCGAACTTGAGGAAAGGAATCTTGAGATTCCTTGACTTTCTCAAGTGGGTGGAGTTGTTAATCATTCCTTAATGGAATGTGACAACATTAAGGGTATCTTAGGATTAGGATTAGGGCTTAAGGGATGTGATTAAGAAGATAGAGATGGGAGGAGAGAGAATGAGTGGAGGGGGGATTAGCTAATTAGGGTTAATTAGCTAATTAAGAAGAATTAGCATGTGAGAAGGGGTTGGGATGGGTTTGAACTCATGGTTGGATAGTTGAGATTGGTTAGGTTTGAGGGAATATTAATAAAATGAATTATTGTAATAACATAATCATTTAATAATAGGGATTTAATTAATCATACAAGATTTTGATTGCTTTGTAACAATTAATTAGGACTATAGCCAAATTGGATCAATTAGGCTAGGGGATTGATTTGGCAAGTGATGAGGTATAAATAGGATTTCATTAATTCTCTTTAAATTAATTACCTTAGCCAGGTATGATTTGAATTGATTGAATTGAATTTAATTGATTGGCTAAAGTGATTAATGTAATTTAGTGATTAGATCACTTGGGAGATTAAATCTGATTCGAAAGAATTATGCCAAGCAGTAATAGGGTCATTTGGACATAATTAGGGGTATGATCACACTTAGGGAAAATAGGGTTTATAGTCATAGAAAACCAAATTTAGGTGGTTACATTTTCCCCTCTTTGAATTGATGTGCGAGAAGCACATTAATTCAAAGAAAGTTTTTTATTTAGACTTCAGAAAGATTGAGAATTCTGTTCTTGGTTGTTTAATGAAATGATGATGAGATCAGTCTCGCACTTGATCGAACTAAACTGATAGAATTGATTTTGAACTTGGTTGTCATCCAAAGATCAATAAAATATTTTAAAGATACCAATTCTGAACTTGGTTGTCATCCAAAGATTGTTAATATTGATTCTGAACTTGGTTTTCATCCAAAAGCTAGTATGAAGCTTCCAGGAGCTTAGTAAGAATCTTTTAAAATGACGAAACACAAGGTATCTAGCTTATGAGAACCAAAGCTTTCTATCCAATAGTTTTGACTTAGTCAAGGAAACTGTCATGCCCCTAGTTTGTTTGATAATGAAGTCATTTTTTATGCTATTTTGAGCAAAAATTTGATTGATGATAGTGTGATCATGCCCCCTCAGGAACAAAATCGAAGGAAAAGAATAAAATCCATCAGTTGAAATAAAGTTTCACTTGCACAGAAAGGGTAGAATAAGCAAGAATGGAGTAGAAGAAGTGGAAAAAGATGGTGTATTTAAAAATAAATACATGATTACCAAGTTTATTATGGGAAAATATGAGTTCAATTTTGTTCCTGATAGATCAAAGATTTTAGGAAGCATGGGTATGTAAATAGCTTGGGTTTCAGATGAATAATAAATAGAAACAAGTTTGAGCTCAAATCCTTATGTTGTTCTTTCAAAAATGCATCATGCAACCTCTAAATGCAGTTATATGCAGACTCTTAGGACTTTGTCACTGATATGCAAATGTATAGATTTTTATCATCATTGGGTGCTTTTGGAATGGATACCATCAGATAGTACAACCATCACTAATACCCACTGATATTATGAAAGTATGAATACTATGTTTTATTGGAATGTCAGAAATAGACTTAGGCATCAAGGCATAGAAGCCAAGATAACAAAATAGTCACCTTCCTTTTAATATACCAGATTCTGATTAAGGCAAGATATTGGACCCGCAATGACCTTGAAAATTCATATCCTTGGGTACATTATGATTTGTATACCTTAGTAAGAATCTGGATCAGAAAATAGACAAGGAAATTGTTTCAACCTCACCGTAGTTTACACATAATGAAGATTGAGATATATGCAGCTATCCACCCATAGTGGCAGCTCTTACCATAAACATCCAAGTTAGGTGAAATTTATAGGATCATTTGGAACAATAACCATATGCAAAAAATAAGAAAACATTATATCCCCCATCCTTGTGACTCTTTGTCTTTGCGCAGACATCATTGAGTAACTAAGAAGACATAATAAATTATCAATTGTGAATCAAGCTAATAAAATTTATAATTACTTAGATGCCCCTAGTTAAAAACATCATCAGGACATAGAAGAATCATAATCAAACAAATATCAAAATATGTATTCAAGTAGTACTTGTTCATTCATCTATCGAACACAGTAAAGATTCTTCAATCAGAAAATTGGAATATAAGAAATATGGTGTTCCATGTATTTTTATCAAGAGGATAATCTATTCATGTGTGTGATCCAATATAGCCTTGTAGGAGCATTGTCACTGTAAATGTTATGTCATGTCTAGATATGTGATGTTTTGAAAAGATGCCCTAGTTTTGAAAAGCGACATTGTTTTGCATGTATATTAAAAAAACATTGTGTTCGTAAGGCAAACCATCTTAGAGAAACCTAGCAACCATAACCTATCATGCCAGCAAAGATGCCCCCAGTGCAGAATGACATATTCCTAAGATGTAAAGATAGACAAATCCCAAGCGAGGATAAGATAGTCATTTAGGAAATGAAGTCAACGTATGAGCACAGGAAAAATTATGAAAGCTCAGTATTAGTAGTGCATTGATAGATGGAGTACAGAATACAAGTGACGCCTGATTGCCAAGTTTTTACCACTTGGAAAGATCTTTTCTTTTCTTTTTTTTTTTGCTACCAATATGCTTGTTTTATCAGGTGCTCATCAAGGCACTTTTCTCTTTTTCAATTTTTTTTTCTATTTTTTCTTTTTTGAATGTTTTTTAAGTATCAAGGTGCCTGTTTACTAGGTTTTCACCAAGGATACCCTTTCTGTAGGACCTTTTCCCACCATTTTTTAATTTCTTCAGGATCAATTTTCTAAATGTTTTTGGTATTTTGCAAGAACTTTTTGTTGTACAGGCTCTGCTAGCCAAACATCAAGCAGAGAACCACTTCAAATGTAGAGTGTTAATGGGATCTAGAAGAATGTCCCCTTTAGGTGTAGTGAGTTGATAAGCTCCAGTCCCAAAAGTGGCAGTGATAACATAAGGTCCCAACTAGTTAGGTTCAAACTTTCCTTTATGTTCCCTGTTAGACTGGTTCTTAGGATTCTCCTTGAGGACGAGATCTCCTACTTAAAATTTGTGTGGTTTAACCTTTTTGTTGTAACCTTTGGACATATGTGCTTGATACACTTTGAGGTGATCGAAGACTTGTTGTCTACACTCATCTAGTAGGTCCAAAGAATTTACCCTATCTATTCGGTACTTCTCATCAGTAACAAGACCTTGTAAAGATATCTGCAAAGATGGGATTTCAACCTCAATAGGTAGTACTAACTCAACACCATAGACTAAAGAAAATGGCATGGCTCTAGTTGGTGTTCTGATGCTTGTTTTGTAGGCCCATAGCTCCAGATTTAGTTGTAGATGCCAGTCTCTACCAGACTTGCTTACAATTCTATGTAGAATTTTGAGAATATTCTTGTTGGATGCCTTAGCCTGTCCATTACCTTGAGGATAATAGATTAAGGAGTAGTGTTGAGTAATATGGAACTGTTCACAAAGGTCATCAATGTCTTGATTTTTAAATTGGCCCCCATTGTTTGTTACAATTGATGAGGGTATCCCATATCTACAAATAATGTAGTTTAGAATGAACATAGCCACCTATTTTCCAGTGGCTTTGATTAGCAGCATGGCCTCGACCCACTTTGTGAAATACTCAGTGGCTGTAATGATGAACTTGTGTCCATTTGAAGAGTTGGGATATATTTGTCCAACCAAGTCAAAGGCCCATTGCTGAAATGGCCAATGTGTTATGAAAGGTATAAGTTATCTGGCAGGAGCATGGATAATATTTCCATGTGTCTAGCATTTAAGACATGCTTTTGAATACTAAATAGCATCTTTCTCCATTGTAAGCCAGTAATAGCCTACTCTGAGTAGTTTCTTGGCTAATGAAAAGTCGTTCGAGTGTGATACACATACTCCTTCGTGGACTTCTTTTAATGCTAGATCAGACTCTTCAAGTTCTAAACACCTAATAAGTGTACCATCAAGACCGCATTGATATAGGTTATTAGTTATGAGGATGTAATGCGATGTTGTCCTAATCAGGGATCTTTTCTCATTTTTGGATAGATTATTAGGGATAGTTTGGTCGGAAAGGTAAGCACTGATACTGGCATACTGAGATTGGTCTAGGGTATTCAAAGCACATCTTACCTAGTATTTAGGGGTATCAAAGGCAGGATAGGATAGTTCTTCCACCAAGAAGGCATAGTATAATTGATGTTCTTCCAGTTGTAACAAGGATGTCAAGGTAGCCATAGCATCTGCAGCTTTATTCTCTGATCTTGGTATCTGCTGGAAGGTGACGAAGACAAAGTACTTCTTCATATCATCAACTAGTTGCTTGTAGGGCATCAACTTCTCATCTTTTGTTTGATACTCCCAATTAACTTGATTTATAATTAGTTGAGAGTCACCATATACGTGTAACTCTATGATCTTCCACTTCATAGCTAGCTAAAGGCTGTTCACCAATGCTTTATATTCTGAGATATTATTGGTGCATGGAAACATCAATTTGTAAGATTTGGGAATCTTGTATCCTTGGGGAGTTATAAATAGGACCCCTGCTCCAGATCCTTATTGAGTGAATGAACCATCAAAGTACATCATCCATGGATATTCAGTCAGATGCATGGTTGTTTCATCAGGTAATTCAATTAGTAAAGGTTCATCATCCTAGAGTGGTGAATAAGCTAATTGATCTGCAAGTACCCGGCCTTTGATAGCTCTCCGTTCTACATATTCAATGTCAAACTCACTTAGAATCAAGACCCATTTTGCCAAATTTCCTATTAATGTTGTTCTGCTCAAAAGATACTTTAGAGGATCAATCTTAGCAATGAGCTTCACTGTATGAGAGAGCATGTAGTGTCTCAATTTTTGTGATGTGAAGATGACTGCTAAGCGTGCTTTTTCAATAATGCTATAATTGAGCTCATAGGTGACCAGTGTTCTACTAATGTAGTAGATAGCTCTTTCTTTCTTGGTTTCATCTTCTTGTGCCAGCAATACTTCTAGGGATGTAGTTGTAGTTGAAATGTATAAGAGAAAGGGTTTTCCATGAATAGGTTCCATAAGAATAGGTGGAGCAGCCAGGTATCCCTTCAATTCTCTGAATTTTTCTTCACATTGTTCATCCCATTTGAAGGTAACCACTTTATGTAGTAGCTTAGTAAAGGGTTGTACACTATCTACAAGTTGGGACATGAATCTTCTGATGGATTGAAGTCTTCCTTGTAGCATCCTCATTTGACTAATATTACATGGAGGAGCCATCTCTAGAATAGCTTTGACTTTAGCGGGCTCTACCTTGATTCCCTTTGTGAATACTATGAATCCTAGGAGCTTCCCTAATTGGACCCCAAAGGCACATTTCTTGGGGTTGAGCCTGAGTTGAAACTATTCCATTTGATCCAAGATCTTTCTTAAGTCAGCAATGTGAGTACATCTTTCTTTGGATTTAGCCAATGTGTCATCAACATAGTCCTCCATGTTCTTGTGCATCATGTCATGGAATATTGTTGTCATGGCTCTTTGATATGTTACACCGACATTCTTTAACCTGAAAGGCATGACATTCCAGCAAAAGGTGCCCCATGCACATGTGAATGAAGTTTTCTCTTGATCCTCGAGGGTAATTTTGATTTTATTATAGCCAAAGAATCCATCCATTAATGAATACATCTGGTAGCCTATTGTAAGGTCTATGATCATGTCAATGTTTGGTAGAAGGAAGTCATCCTTTGGACATGATTTGTTCAAGTCTCTAAAGTTTGTACAGATCCTGATAGATTTATCAGATTTAGACGTGGGGACCACATTAGAGATCCATCCTGCATAGGCAATGACCCGTATAAATCCAACTTTTAACAACTTTTCTAGCTCCACTTTTACTAGTAATGCAACATGAGGATGCATTTTTCTAAGTTTTTTCTTTACGGGCTTGATCCCGGGAGCTATAGATAAGTGGTGCATGATGATATTAGGATCTAGCCCTGGCATATCAATATAAGACCATGAAAAGTTAATCTTCTTCTCTTTCAGGAACCCTGTGAACTATGTCTTCTCCTCTTCTGATAAATATTGTGCAAGATGTACTATTTGAGGATTTTCAACAGTGCCCAAGTTTACTGGCTATGTTGGTTCAATCAATACCAAAGATCTTTCCTGAAAGTGTTCAGGGAGGATATCAAGAGTCTCATCCTTTGGTACCTTGAAGAGGTTTTCACCATTGGATATGTCTTTTTTCTTTACTATTTTGGGCTCTAATACTGCCACAAAGTGGTTTTCACCATCAGTATGCTTCTTCTTTTTATTTTTCAGTTTGTGACTAAGAAACTTGATATCATCCTATGATATGTTCTCGCTCCTTGCATTGGTGGAAGAAGGGTAAGATTCACAAGCATTGAGATAACAAGCTAGGGTGTGGTCATTGGGAAAGTTGAGGATTGAGTAGGATTTGTTTTAGTCCAATCAATTAGGTCTGGAAGTACCAATGTTAGGGATTCAGTCTCTGGAAACGACAGCATCGTGTTAGCATCAAGACCATTAACTGACATGACATGATCTGTTAAGTTAATTTATTTGATAGTTAGATCAATAAGAGTGAGATCATCATTAAAAGGGTCATTTTTAGTCATATGCGTATCAAACTCTAGTGACTCATCAGTAGAAATAACATCATCATCTCTCCATAAAAGGAGGATTCTTGCTTGCAGCCTATGAAATTATTCTAGACTTATGTATTCACCAGTGTCTCCATCAATGATCAGGGGAAGGAACTCTTCTTCTACTTCAGGAGGATCAGTATCATTGAGAGGAGTGTCAGATCATTTACTAGGAGCTAAGGGAGCTGCAAACATGTGAACTGCACCTATTCCAATATCTTCAGAGGAGATAGATAGCCGATCCCATTCATAGTCATGAGAGTCTGTTACATCATCATTAGATCTATTTAAGTATTCAACAATGGTTATTTGATGTACCTGATTAGCTACTTGTAGATCAAAGTGGGGTAGATCAAGGACATGTGAAATTGTGACCAATTTCCCCCAGTTAGGATGTAAATTCCGTGGCCAGGGTATCTCTTGAGTAATTGATGCTATGGTGTCTCCTACCTCTTGAATGGGAGGTTGTGCTAGCAAAGGAGTGTGAAGATCCTGTGGTACCTCAAAGTTGGGTACGTAGCGTTCTCCTTGGTAGTTGGGGTCCTATGTGCCAACATGTAACAATCTTTCATAGGACCATTTCTCTAGTTCATTTGTTTCATCACTCCCTTTATCTGAGTGTGGAATCTCTTTCGAAGTAGGTTTATCAGTTTTAGTATTGAAACCCAGTCCTATTTTATCTCTGGTATTCCATAACTCCATGGGTATAGGTTCAATGAGCCCTCATCCTATGTCATTTAGAGGTCCTTTCCCTTTATAACCCATTTGTGTGAGGAAATCATATCCCTTTCCATACTGTTATGGGGATATCTTCACATGTTTGACCTCAGCCTCCACTAGTTCTCCTTTGTAAAGCTAGTCCAAGACCGCCTGTTCTTCTATGTTATCTGAAGAAGATGTGGATGTCTTTACCATGTCAGTGTCTTTGTGTACTTCTAACTCCTTGGATGCTGTAGGTGTGAATGTCGATGATATTTTTCCATAGGATCTCGGTGACACTGGAAGTTCTATCAGTGAGGGAGTCAGGTCCAGCTTGTACTCTCCCATACCTGTTTCTTCAAGTTTCAAGGTTCTGCTAAAACTCTTCATAACCATGTCTTTGGTAGTTTCAAGAGCAACTGCATCCATAGCCTCTTTTTTGTGTGGGATCATGCTTCCTACTTTGATTTTGTTGTAAGTGTAGTTAGCGTCTGCAGGAATCATCACTTCCACCCCATTATGTGGGAACTTTATGCACTAGTGGTAAGTAGATGGTACAACTTGCATTTTGTGAATCCATGGTCTCCCTAGTAGGATATTGTAGGCCAATGGTAAATCTAGAACTTGAAATATGACGTTTCTCTCAATTGGCCTGACTCTGATAGGTAAAACAATAAGACCTCTAGAGGACCTTTCTTTCTCATCATAAGCTTTGATAGTTATCTTGCTTCTAGAGTCAATTGTTTGTTCTAAGAGACCTAGTCTCTTGATTAGATCCAGTGTATAGATATTCAATCCTATGCCTCCATCTATCAACACACATCTAACATGGGATTTATGAATAAGGACTTCAATATGGAGGGGTTGATTATGTGGATGTGTCAATGACTTATCATCCTCTTCAGAAAAGGAGAGGTAGTGTGGTGCTGATATGTGATTGACCATCACTTGGAATTTGTCTATATCAATATCTTTTGGGACATTAGTAGCATGTAGATCTTGTTCTAGGATTTCCCTATGCACTGTAGATATCTTGAGCAACTCAAAAATGGAAATTTTGGCAGAGGTTCATTGCAATTGGTCTACCAAGTCATATTTTTTTCAAGGAATAGTAACCATGTGTCTTGCTGCTGGTTTAGGAATAGTTACAATAGGAACCTTGGATGTTGATGTTAATGTTGGTTTTGGAGGTCCTTTCATTGTAATCTGTGCTTGGCTCTGTGTTATAGCATTTGAGTGGAATGAGACACCTTTGATTGTGACCACATTGATGGATTCAATTTTAATGTCAAGCATATTGATCACATTGTCATTTTTGGAATAGGTGTAGTTGACTTTGTTACCTTTCCCTTTAGATGTTTCTCCTTGATTATAATTAGGAAAGGGTTTTTTGAATGTTGTATGATCCTCATTGGTAGTATGTCTGTCTACTTTGATCTTACCTGCTTCGATGAGGTCTTGGATGACATGCTTAAGTTTGAGACAATTATTAGTCTTGTGTCCATTATTTTTATGGAAGACACAATAGGATTTATCATCCCGCCACTTGGGTTTGACCATTGGTTCCCATGGTTTAGAATTAGGACATGTAAGAACTTTTTTATCCAACAGTGTTTTTAGAACAGTCTCGAGAGGTTCTCCCAAAGGAGTGAATGTTCTATGAGGTTTGGAAGTCCATGATCATCCTTTGTCATTATCATTGTTTATTTTGGGTATGGGAGTTGTGACTTTGACATCTTTGCTTTCTTGCATGCTATTAGTTAGATTAAACACCTCAGGTTTAGGATTGATGTGAGAGGTGTCAACCACTCTGTCATTAACAACATTCTTGTTTTTTTTCCACCATTTAGGCTTAGATTTGGAGTTGTTTGATTTTTTTTCACCTTGAAGAGTGATCTCCCCTCTTTTGACCATGACTTCCTCAATACGGAGGGCATTTTTAATCATTCTGTCAAAGCTTGGAGAGTCTTTAATTTGTAATGCATAGTTCAATTCAGGCACTAGATTATTAACCAAGATTTCCATCTTCTCTATTTTGGGAATGGCCCTTGAATATCGTGCAAAAATCTTCCTCCATCTTTGTAGGAAGTGTGTAAATGATTCTCCAGTTTTATGTTTGGTGCTACATAGGTCCATCATAGTTACATCATGTTGGATCTTGTAGGAGTAATGTTGAATGAACTGTTGGATCAACTCCTCGAATGTCTTAACCTTGGGGTTTAGTTTTGAGAACCACTCCATGGCATTACCTCCTAGACTTCCTAGAAATAGTTGCATGAGGTATGTGGGTTCGTGCATGTATTCTATGCTTAGAGAACAGAATTCCCTTACATGGTCATGTGGGTTAGTTTCTCCCATGTACTTGTCATATGTCAGTCTCGCCATGTTGAGGGGAAATGGGAGCATCGTGATACTTTTGTCAAAAGGAAATGGACAAATGGCATCCAAAGAGTATTGTGTTTTGGGTTTCTCTTTTTCCTGTTTGAGGTTTGTGAGCTCTATTTGCATCAAATTGGGTTGTTTGGTGAGAATAGATATAGGATTTGATACTTCTTTTTCCTTGAGTTTTTCCAGGTCATAATCTTTGGGTAATTTGACACCTATGGATGCTAAATGGAGGAAATACTTTTCTTTATCATCATCAATCATTCTTTCCATTATCTGGTGGAATCTCTTGCTTTGTTTGAGTTTTTCATATTCTTCTTTAGAGATTTCATCCTCACTACCAGATTCAAATAAAGGATGTTCAAACTTGGGTTCTTCTTCTTCATCAGTATCTTCGGGTTTTTGGTGTTTTCCATTGTTATAGTCCTCAAAGGCCTGACTCCATCTATGAGTATCACTATCCATTTGAGGAGAATCTAGTTCGAGAAGGGAACTACAAGAAGCTTCTCCTTGAAAGTGTGGTGATTTAGGACGCACTTTCAATCCTTTAGACATGTATTTGTTGTGTTTTGTGTTAACCATGTGGTTATGTCTCAACTTTCATCAACATTTCCCAATAGTGTCAGGTAGAGTCTCAAATCATTCAAGTGAGTGTGTCTAGGTAGAAGTAATTTTTTTTTGCTGGTGGATGCAAATGATTCCAGTGTCAGAGGGTTAGAATTCTATGATAGTGAGCTAGGAACCAAGTTGTTGTAAAAAGTGGGTAGACCACATGTATTGAGATAGATTGCAAGAGTCCAACGGGACATGCAAGGTAGATGTCTGAAATTTTTTTTGATATAGCCACAGTGAGACCAAAAGAAGAAATAAGGATAGACTAAAGAGTCAAAAAGGGATCTAAAATAAACTATCTTCCTCTGAGACGCAATGATGCAAGTTCCCACTGTTCAAATGTTGTCAGTTTTTTCTTGGAAGTGCGTGAAGTTTGAAGAACGCATTTTGAGATTATTCCAAGGAGTGAAAAACACATGCAGACCAAGGTTTGACTTTTGTTGCTTGTTTCATGGAGTTATCTTTTTAGTGATCTTGTAAACACGTCAAACAAATTTCCATTGTTAGGAGGGTAAAAAAATGCTCATATTTTTCCTATTCTCTAGGTGGAGGATGAAAATCTTTTCTCATTGACTCAGGTACACACTCAAATGCTAATCAGAATATAGCCATCACCAAGCACACAATGGCTCCAGTTATGATGTTGTATTAGCAGACTCCAAACACAAGTGAGGGCACAATATGACGAGTGTCTTGGGGAAATTACTTTTTCCTTCCACAAATATTATCACCCTTTCGGGGATGAATCAGGAATTCTTTTAGTTCAAGTTGTTGTAGATTATTGGGCAATCCATTTGAAACTATCCCCCATAGAATTGCACAAGGAAAAATTGGTGCATATAGCCCTATGAGTATATGAATATATGTATTCTCGCAAGAAAGATTCAAGTGGCTCTGCTCTACATATACCTAGATATGTTCAAGGAATGATTTCAAAATTTCAAGAACAAAACAAGCTCTGTCTTCTGAGGCTTTAGCCTACAAGGAAGCAATTATTTATAGTGAGTTGGAAGGGTTGGTGTAAAACCTTGCCTCACTTGGGTCATTCCCAGGATATTTTTTCCTCAACCGGCAGGCCCTCTACTGTTTAAAGATATATAACCAGGATTGGCAAGCTTAGGGTGTCTGGATTTTTTATTCTTCTGACGAAGAAGAGCATACTCTCCTAATCTAAACCATTTTCTCCCAAAACACGTAAAGAAAATTTCATTCCTTCAAGCTATGTTGAGCTTGATTTAGTTTGTTCCTATTTTAAGAAAAACAGGATGCTTGAAAAGGAAATTTGCCTTGTTCAATTAGCCAAAAAAATTTACTGAGTTGCTTGTCCAATTACTGATCAAAATTGAATTTAAATGATTGAAATTGTTCTTTGATCCCACATATTTAGTGCTTTGATTATCCAATTTCTGAATCCAAAAAGAAATTATACGATGTATTTGTTCATTGAACCATAATATTTAGTGACTTATGTTGTTCATTTACTGATCCCAAATGAAATTAAACTATGAGATTGCTTGTTCATTTACCGCCAAATTCCTTTTTAAGTGTTAAACCAACGTCTGATTTTCTGATTTTCCTCAAGAGGAAAAGAGCATAATAATCTAGTTGACTTGACACGTATTGAGAAAATGGTGTTTAAGTGTGAAAATTTTTGAAAAAAGGGGGTTAGTACCAAAATTATTCTAAAATCCCTGCAACCACACATGTTAGCATTGTCTTCTTATCTCCTTCTCAGAAACCTGCAAGCACTTAGTTAGATTATCAAAAAGTAGGATCGCAATCACAAAAACAACCTTGTTAGCATGTTAGAAATCAAATTTGCAAATGTTAGAACTTTGTATTTCTGCCCCCTGGACAACAGATGATATTTTAGAAACCCAAAATGATTAACCCCAAAAATGATAAAAGATTAACCCCAAACAATTAAACAAACCCAGGACGATATCCCTTTTACGCGAAATGATATTTGATAAAAAAAATGCGAAAATGATTACTAGAAATGATGTTTAAGCCAAATTTTACCTTCTGGCAGTGCAATGGCAGACGATATTAAAACTCCTAAAAAATGCTAAAAGAATGACCGAAAATAATAAGTTGCTCCAAAAAATGATATAATAATGACCCAAAATGATAATTTGCTCCCAAAAATGATAAGATGCTCCCAAAAATGATAATCTACATGCAAATTTTGAAAATGTTAAGGGCAGAGAGCAAATTTTGATGAAATTTTGAGCTATCTTGCCCCACAGTGGGCGCCAGAGATGTGTGTTTGATTTTGGTACCTGTTAAGAGACACAACACTTCAATAAATCATTGCATTAGTGAAAACAAAGGGGTTAGCAAACATAGCAATCACTAAAATTGATCTATTGCTTCCTATGTAGGAGGAGTATGAAAAATGACATAATAGCCCTAAGATTATGCATATTCCAATGACAAATACAACCTAAGAATGGAAGATTCAAATGAAAACTAATCTAAATGATTCAAAAAAATATGCATGCTAGCTCTAGAAATGGAGATTACAACAATATAACAAAGATTTAAGCTAGAAAGCACTATAAAAGTCCTAAACATGAGAAATATGAGATTGTTTCTTCAATTCTCCAAATATGGGTAGCATAAGGATGCTTCCAACTTCTCAAAATTAGGAGCATTATAACAATACATTAAAAGACTTCAAATTTCAGGGCCATTTGAGCTCAAAATCCATCCTATTTATATGATAAATGGAGGAAGGGGAGAAGACTCTAGAAGGGCTACCATTAATGAGGGTATAAGACTCATTAATGAGGTATGGGTGGAAGGAATATGTAAGAGCCATTAATGCTTCATTTATGAAAGCATTAATGAGGTATGGGTGAGGGTTTAAGAAGCATGGGTGAGGGTGTAGAGTCAAGCCTAACAATGTGGACTTGAGGAAAGGAATCTTGAGATTCCTTGACTTTCTAAAGTTGGTGGAGTTTTTAATCATTCCTTAATGGAATGTGACAACATTAAGGGTATCTTAGGATCAGGATTAGGGCTTAAGGGATGTGATTAAGAAGGTAGAGATGGGAGGAGAGAGAATGAGTGGAGGGGGATTAGCTAATTAGGGTTAATTAGCTAATTAATAAGAATTAGCATGTGAGAAGGGGTTAGGATGGGTTGGAACTCATGGTTGGATAGTTGAGATTGGTTAGGTTTGAGGGAATATTAATAAAATGAATTGTTGTAATAACATATTCATTTAATAATATGGATTTAATTAATCATCCAACCTTTTGATTGCTTTGTAACAATTAATTAGGACTATAGCCAAATTGAATTAATTAGGCTAGGGGATTGATTTGGCAAGTGATGAGGTATAAATAGGATTTCATTAATTCTATTTAAATTAATTACCTTAGCCAGGTATGATTTGAATTAATTGAATTGAAATGATTTGATTGGCTAAAGTGATTAATGTAATTTAGTGATTAGATCACTTGGGAGATTAAATCTAATTCAAAAAAATTATGCCAAGTAGTAACAGGGTTGTTTGGACATAATTGGGGGTATGATCACACTTAGGGAAAATATGGTGTATAGTTGTAGCAGACCAAATTCAGGTGGTTACATTTTCCCCTCTTTGAATTGATGTGTGAGCAGCGCATTGATTCAAAGAAATTTTTTGATTTAGACTTCAGAAAGCTTGAGATTTTCGTTCTTGGTTATCGAACAAAATGATGATGAGATCAGTCTCGTACTTGATCGAACTAAACTGATAGAATTGATTTTGAACTTGGTTGTCGTCCAAAGATCAATAAAATATTTTAAAGATACCAATTTTGAACTTGGTTGTCGTCCAAATATTGATAATACTGATTCTACAAAAACATTCAAAAAAAGAAAAAATAGCAAAAAAAAATTGAAAAAGAGAAAAGTGCCTTGATGAGCACCTGATAAAAAAGGCATCTTGGTAGAAAAAAAAAAGAAAATAAAAGATCTTTCCAAGTGGTGAAAACCTAGCAATCAGGGGTCACTTGTGTTTTGTACTCCATCTATCAATCCACTACTGATACTAGGCTTTCATAATTTTTCTTGTGCTCATACGCTGACTTCATTTCCTAAATGACTATCTTATCCTCGCTAGGGATTTGTCTATCTTTATGTCTTAGGAATACGTCATTCTACATTGGGGGCATCTTTGCTGGCATGATAGGTTATGGTTGCTAGGCTACTCTAAGACGGTTTTCCTTACGAACACAATGTTTTTTTATATACATGCAAAACAATTTCACTTTTCAAAACCAGGGTGTCTTTTCAAAAAATCACATATCCAGACATGACATAACATTTACAGTGACAATGCTCCTACAAGGCTATATTGGATCGCACACATGAATGGATTATCCTCTCTATAAATAGAAATGGAACACCATATTGCTTGTATTCCAATTTTCTGATTGATGAATCTTTACTGTGTTTGACAGATGAATGAACAAGTACTACTTAAACACACAATTTGATATTTGTTTGATTATGATTCTTCTATGTCCTGATGATGTTTTTAACTAGGGGCATCTAAGTAATTATAAATTTTATTAGCTTGAATCACAATTGATAATTTATTATGTCTTCTTAGTTGAGATTGGTTAGGTTTGAGGGAATATTAATAAAATGAATTGTTGTAATAACATATTTATTTAATAATAGGGATTTAATTAATCATCCAAGCTTTTGATTGCTTTGTAACAATTAATTAGGACTATAGCCAAATTGAATCAATTAGGCTAGGGGATTGATTTGGCAAGTGATGAGGTATAAATAGGATTTCATTCATTCCCTTTAAATTAATTACCTTAGCCATGTATGATTTGAATTGATTGAATTGAATTGAATTGATTTGATTGGCTAAAGTGATTAATGTAATTTAGTGATTAGATCACTTGGGAGATTAAATTTGATTCGAAAGAATTATGCCAAGTAGTAACAGGGTCGTTTGGACATAATTGGGGGTATGATCACACTTCGGAAAAATAGGGTCTATAGTCATAGTAGAACAAATTTAGGTGGTTACATTTACCCCTCTTTGAATTGACGTGCGAGCAACACATTGATTCAAAGAAAGTTTTTTATTTAGACTTCAGAAAGATTGAGAATTTCGTTCTTGGTTGTTGAACAAAATGATGGTGAGATCAGTCTCACACTTGATTGAACTAAATTGATAGAATTGATTTTGAACTTGGTTTTCGTCCAAAGATCAATAAAAGATTTTAAAGATACCAATTCTGAACTTGGTTGTCGTCCAAAGATTGATAATATTGATACTACAAAAATATTCAAAAAGCAAAAATAGCAAAAAAAAAATTGAAAAAGAGAAAAATGCCTTGATGAGCACCTGATAAAATAGGCATCTTGGTAGCAAAAAAGAAAAGAAAAAAAAAGATCTTACCAATATAATGTACGTAAGTAATATTAATCAGTTGGCTTTCTGGTTGTCCTTACTCTTTCCCTAAATTATAATGGTTGGAAAGATTTCTAAAGTTGTTGAAAAAAGTGTATTTTTTTATTTGCGTAATTGTGTTTGCTCAAAATTGAAAACTATGGCATGAGTGATGCACTTAAGGATTAAAATAACTAAGTCTCAAATTTATATAGTGTTTGTTGTATATTGGTTTTATATTACGAGCTATTTAAAGAGTTACTTCCCTAATATGGCTAAATTAGTTTTAGTAAAAAAAAGGTAGTTTAATTTCTGATTTCATGTATGTCTTTATTGAAATTAAAAGATCGTTTTAAATCAGTATTGTGGAGCCATAATTATTCACATTATAGATAAATTCGATAACTATCTACTTTCAAAAAAAAGTCTTAGAATGCATGAATTAAGGATTTTTTTATAACCTTATAGTTTCGTAATTTATAATTTGTAAAAAGTTTGTTTATATAAACAAAATTATATAAACATATCAACTCTTTATTATAATTATATTTATAAATTATAGTTAACAAATATATATTTATTAAAAGTAAATATAATATTGTTAGATGCTCAAATAGTAGAAGCAATTTTAAAACAATTATGAATAAAAACAACAAAAAATTGTTATATATATATATATA
>MU224722.1:1212431-1229891 GCA_018584345.1 Thuja plicata | reverse complement strand
GATTCAGGACTTGGAGAAAATATTTTCGCAAAATCTGGTCTACTTATCAAACTCAGAGGATAAATTATTATGGGCCCCGGGAGCAGATGGAAAGTTCACTATTAAGGAGGGATATAGACTCCTTCAAAAAAGAAATTCAATTTCAAAACCATCACGAGCATACAATTTCTGTTGGAACAATGTAAATTTACCCAAGGCTGGCTTCTTTGCTTGGCTAGCATTGAATAACAGGGCACTAACTAGTGAGCGACTTCACAGACTCAACATAGCACAATCTTTTAATTTTTTACTATGTGATAATCAACAGGAAGATGTTGATCACTTATTTTTAAATTGTAAATTTGCATAGAAATGCTGGTATTTTGTACTTGAGAAATTAAATTATCTAACACCATTACCAAACAAACTTTGGGACTTATTTGAATCATGGCCGCAGTTATACTCTTCATCCCTATTTTCAGCAATTTGGATATGCACCCCAGCATTAGTAGTTTGGGAAATTTGGTGGGAGAGAAACAAAAGAGTCTTTCGAAGAACCTCTTCTTCAATTGAAGTAGTTACAAATGCTTTAGAGAGGTCAATATCAGAACTAGTAAATGCCAGTCACAGCAAACTTAAGCATAACTTGGTCATGACCTCATGGGATTCTGCAATTTTGTGATAATGGAAACAAATACACATACCATTTGGATGGTGTTACAACATGATATTGAATAAAAAGATGGCTAGAAACTTAATCAAATGGATACCACCATCATTAGGGAATAGTAAAATAAATTTTGATGGGGCATCTAGGGGGAACCCAGGAAAATCTGGAGCTGGGGTATGCATCCGGGATCACCAAGGACTATTAATAGCAATAAAATGTTGTCCACTCCCAATAGGGTCAAACAATATGGCGGAGGCTCTGGCATTATTTGAAGGATTACTATTGGCTAAACAAGGGGGAATTAATAAGATCCATATAGAGGGAGATTCGAGTGTAATAATTACAGCATGTATCAAGAGAACATTACATAATTGGAAAATCATGCACATCATTCAGCGAATCTGGTTATTAATTGATTTATTCCAAGAAGTACAAATCTCACATACGCTGAGGGAAGGTAATCAGCTAGCAGATCACCTAGCAAACAGAGGATGTGACGGTTATGAAGAATCATCCTTTAAAGATGGCAAAATGTTAAATCAAGATACCAAGTTTCAAGAAATTTATAATGCCGAAAGACAGACATCACTGGATTTGATTTCAAATGTACGAGTGGGAAATTAGTTATTACGCCATCTTGTAAATGGGATCCATTGGTCGAAATCGAGTATATGTCATTGAGGCTTCACTTCACATGGTCACACGGGCAGCATTGTGGGTTTCACAGATATGACATCACAAGTAGGCAATTAATAAGCATACTCTCTGCAAACACATGCCGCCACAATGAAAATAGTACAAAATGTATGCGGCTATGATAAACGCTAATTCAAGTGTGTCTGAGATCATAGACACGCATCTCCCATAATTATGTGTGCAGTACCCAAAATATGTGAATCAGATCGCGTATATTTGATATTAATTGCCACGATTGTATTTACCCCCAGTAAAGAATTACAAATACCTTCTCCTGCATAAACTTATTCGTATTACTCCTGGGTCGTATTTCAGTGAAGTGTATTTGAGGAATTCAAAATGAGGCGTGTGGTCTTCCCTCTGTGCTAGACTTGTGGCCATATGCATGACGAGCTCCTTCCAAGGAATTACAAAGTATACATACCTCCGATGGTTGATGAATCCCCACTTCCAAATAAGATCGATGGTCCGGAACTCGATCATGTTTTTATTATCAATTTAATGCTTCATTTTAGGGTTGTCCGACGTGTTGTGGGTGAACATATCTTGACCCCGAGAACCAGGATTGTGGTCTACCCTTCCCAGATGGCGTCAATTTTTTTATCAAATCTGATGGACATGCTACAATCGACGAATATGGTGGTTTATGTTGCGAACAAGATAGTTTGGCCCCAATTTATTCAGGGAACTCGGCTCATGGAGGCATTATAGCGGTATGACCTATGGTCTAGCAATGCACTGGTGGGAGGATTGTTTACACATCATGATCTCATGGCTAGTCACGAACACCTTATGGCTTACGATAGCTTCAAATGGGCGATGGAGAAGAAAAGCTTCCGAATCTTACACAACAATCTGCAGATTATGGGTGCATCCATTGGAAAGCCTTTGGTGGATAAAATTAGGAGCCTCGCACACTCAATATTGGATCTGCTGCTATCCGCTTTGCCCCTGGTTCAACAGCCGAGTTGTTACAAAGATTCAGATGGCATCATTAAACAAGTCCCTGACTTGAATGTTCCCCTTTCGCCTAGACTATCCTCCAACATTAAGCCATTGTAACAACATTCATCTGATGGTTGGGAAGTAGACAATGTTGTTGATTTACCAGTAGGGTGGGAAAAGGCTTGGGGATCTGCTGCGGCCGAGCCTATGGAGGAATAATTTAAGTCTAGATGCCTATGTTTGAGCACCCGCGACAACTCTATTTTGCAACCATTTTGCTTGTTAATATCAGGGCTACCAAACTGTTCAACAGAGGTTAATTTTGTTTGAATATGAGTAATCGGGTTATCTAATGTTAAAGAAGAAACAACATATTTGAATTTTGACTTCCATCAGAATGCTGAATTTTTTGTGAAGATAGTAATTCTAATGCTATATCGGTTATAAGTTTGTGGTCTTAGAGTTAGATATAAATGTATATATGGTTATACATCCTTCTCGGATTCAGAAGTTTCTTTTGAAACTTATATGTAAAAATGGTCAGTTTATATTAATAAAATATGGTGGATATCCCACTTTGGCTTAAAAATAAATAAATAAATAAATATTTTAAACCAAATTTAAGATAAATAAAATTTAACAATCAAACTGTCACATTGCGAAAAGATTTTTTCCCTACCAATAGTGGGCAGCACTCAAACAGTTTGCAAAAAGAATTTTTCCCTACTGCAGCACTCAAATATAAAATTTACGTACCTATTATATAAATAAAACTTACAGTTATTTGTTGCATCCCAAATAAATTTCATATTGGTGTTGAAGAGGACTAGTGTGCCAATAATAATTATTAAGCAAAAAAAAATATAAGTAAAAAATTTGATAGACAAGCATAAATCAATCGATCAAAGAATGTCTCCAAAATTTGGGATTTTTCTTATAAGATTGGAAAAATGACTGCAAAGAAAACAGAGAGAAGTTGTAGCACAAAAGCTACCATCAAGTATTTTTTTGTACACTTATACCATGTTCTAACATCATCTCAAATAACTGGTGATAAATCCTTGAGATAATGAGGCACCAAATAACCCTCAACACATCAGATGGAGGGATGTCGAGTGCCTGTACAACATTGAAACAATGTGACTGTTTGTAAATGCACACATACCTTCTAATATTATCAAAAATCTCCTCACCTTCCTCTAAACTTCCCCAGCGGGAGAACAGTGATTTTGAATTTTATTTGGTTTATGCATTCTGCAGCTAACTTTTCTTACTAAGGACTTTGACAGGATTGAGATAATGCGCTAGGAACCTGGCTGTGGCGAGGCTGCTAAAAGAACAGAAACGAACGTTCTCAAATCAAACGAAACTGACCAGAAAATTTTACGGCAACAGAAAAAATTCCAGCTCCGGGAATCTAGTGTGAGACAACTTTCAGGTCAATGGTTTCTCTCCAAAGAAAGCCTATCGGCTAAATATGGTTAAATTTTGAACTAGTTTTATAAATGGATTGGAAAGTTTTAATTATAGTATTTTACAGAGAGTTCCAGAAGTTTTGTTCAGTGCATTAAACTGATTTAATAATTTAAATATTTATTAGATTACATTTGATTAAATATTAGATTTGAAGTTTTGTTTATTTATTAAATTCATGAGTTTGAAATTTAGCTAATTAAGTTTTAAATGATAAAATGGTAGATTTAAGGTCGATTTAATTTATGGAATTAAAGTTGCTATTTGGAAATAATAGTGTAACATAATTTTACTAAAGAGTTAATTTTTAGGTAAGATTAATGAGTTTTAAATTAACTCATTTCTTTAAGCAACATCAAAATATGATTAGATAAGTAAAATATTCAATAAACATTGATTTAATTATCTTTAATGACATTTTAAAGAGGGTTTATTTATATGATTTAGATTTGATTTGTTTCGGATTTAAAAATTTATCTATTGTAACACATAGTTGTAATTGTTGACTTATTAGTTAGAAGATTCTAAATGTTTTCTATATTAGTTCTTAAATAAAAAGTTGAATTGTTGGGCAAATAGTTGTAATAATAGGTTATTATAAGATTGTAAATAATCTATGTTTTTTATATATAGATTTAATTATTAAAGTATATTTTAGTAGCACATTATTTAAATAATCTAATTGGATTAGTAGTTAAATAATTTAGATTAGAGTTTAATTATTTTCTAAACGAAGATTTGATTTTGTTTATGTTATATTTGATATGGATTTCAAATTTGTTGCAATGTGATGTTTAGTTGCATTTGTTGACTTTAAAATTAGTAATTTCTAGGAGGGTTTTATATTGGAATCAAGATTAATTGTAATTGGAATTAAATAAGTTTACATTTGAATTTAGGAATATTAAGTGGGAATTAATATTTATTTTTAAAATAGATTTGATTTCCTTTTTGATTAGATTTTGATGGATTCCAAGTTTTAATAAGTTAGTTTTCGTAGTTGTCTAATTTTTACTTTCAGTTACATTTCTAGAAAGTTTCGTGCTAATAAGAGTTTAAGTATTAAAAAGAAAAGATAGGATAGGAATCTAAGTGGAATTAAACTTGTTTTAGGAATTACGTTTACCTTGCTATATAGAAAGTTGATACTTTCAACTCTATGGGTAAATATTTGACTTTTTTTTTTGGATTATAAAGTATCCTTTTAAAATAACTTTTATAGACTTTTATAAAGTTTGTGTCTATCCTAGTCTCAATGGGTTTATTGATTAGTTTATTTTGTGCATGTGACCATAAATAAATCTTGTTAGTTATATAGATTAAGGAATAAAATTGAGTTATTAAAGTGATTAAAAGTTTAATTAGATTTATATTATTTTGGAGTTAGTGTTGTGAGGAGATTGATTGTTTAAATTTTGAACATTATTAATTATTTTACTTTCAAATTTAACTATTGCTCAAATAAGGGGAGCTTATTGATATTAATACAAGGGGTATAATTTTGAGTATATAGTTGATCAAGAAAAGTAACTATTTTAGTAATATTTGTTAATTAGTTAGAATCTAAAGTTCTCCTTTAGATTGTCTTATCATATTGGATTGAATTGATTCATATTATCTTAAACTAAATTCCATCATAGGTTATCCTAAGGTTTACTAATGCATAAATCTAAGTGTTCATGATTGCAAAGATAATTTAGTATAGATGATATTTATCAATTTAGTTTTTGGAAACTTCCTCAGACCTATCCAAGGTTCTAAAATTTGTACCTAGGTACTTCTCTAGTAGACAACTAAGGTCGTGTGTATGCGAATGCATCAATAACATTAGTCACCCTAATTATCTCATAGATTATAATTTAGTAAACAATATGAGTTTATGTTAGGGTCACACACACTTCCTAATCGACTAGTGAGGCATATGTTCTTTTGAGAATGTTTGGTCATGTTCTTTCGTACACCTTGGAAACAAGGTGTCGTGTAGCTTCTCCTCCCTTCTTGTGACTAAGTGTTAGTTTCTCTGTATATGTGATTTGATTTAATTTGATTTTCAGCTTTGATGAACTTGGAAGTGATAAAGGGCTAGTTGAATTCTCTTTGCTTTTCTTGCAATCATCTAGTCACCAATTTTTTTTTTATCTATGGTTCTAGTTCACAATTATCTTCTTTTGTATTTTTTATAACTTTTAAGATTTGACTTTGAAATTTGTGAACCTTGATTTGAAGTTTCTATGATTTTTTTCTTTTTTGGTGGCTAGGATGTGTGTTTTATGTTGCTAGTCTTGTGTTGTGAAGTAATGTTCTCTATCTTGTTCAAATGGAATATGGATAGAATGTTTAAGGGAGTAGGTTGCGAAGAACATACCATTAACACTCTTAAAATCATATTTTGCTTGAGATGTGACTTATAAGTTAAGAATGGATAAAAGTAAATTAACGTGCATATAGTTATGAATATTAGGTATGCATTGCATAAAATAATTAACAGTGATCAATATGCTTAATGTAAGTTTTGATACTATGAATATGAATTATAGATGAGGTCACAGCTCCCCCACCTCTTTGATGAAATCCAGGAGGATGTTCATGCCTAGAGGGGGAGGATGTGATGCCTACCCCAGTCTGACATAATCCTAGCAATATTTCTCATTTATATGTTCTCCTATCAATACTGATTTTGCTATAGTTGGACTATTGGGATACATTTATTACTTTATGAATTTGTTGAAACCTTTGATTGTATTCAACACCTGATTATGTAATTGGGGAATCTATTAGATACTTTGTCTGAGTGATGCAGATTTTTATTTAGGACTTAGTTTTGATGGTTTAGAATATTAGATTAGTAAGGATGTTAGATAATAAAAGTATGTAGATTTATTAAGAGTTATGTTTATACATGTGGAATAGATGTAGATATTGTTAAGTTCAATGAATCTTTGATGCAAGTGTGAGTGAATGTGTGTTCAACTTACATTATGTATTCTATTATTTTTATGTTGATTTATTAGACCTACTGATGTGTGCAATGAGTGTGCAGGAAAGTTGACCATGGTACTAATCGGGGATTAAGGAATGAACCTATTTGAAAATCATGATGCTAAGGCTCTGTCTATAAAAAGGGCATGGACCTCATTGTATAGTATTTATTCATAAAATTATGGTGCATGAATGTATTCAATTTAATTTAAGTAAATGTGTAAATAAGTCATGTCATATGTCATTTTTTTGTGTCACTTGACACATGTGTATCTTGTGTGTTGGCATGACTAGTGAATGTGACTAGCATAGGCTTAAATTTACCCAAGAGTTACCTAGTATATTCCCAATGCTCACCCTAAGGTTTAGGAAGATAAGGATGAGTCAAGAGAGATTAGATTGAGTCTTGAGGGTTGGATTTTCGAGAGTTAACCTTGGGTGGAGTTTAGGAGGGTCATTTAGACTCTTAGGGAGTAACTAGGGTCAAAACTAACTACCCCACTTGGTACCTTATGGGTTATGGGTCATTTTTAGCCTATTAAGAGTCTTGAAACTCATTTATGACTCTCGTAAAGTCACCTTTTTGGGAAGTGGCGAATTTGAAGAGTTGGAAGAATTTAAGTTGATCCATCCCTTCTTTCCTTACAAGCATTTAAATTCATGTATGGAGAAGGAAGGAAAGTGGGGAGACTAGATGGATTAGGGTCTCCTCCTCATTAATGAGGTCCTGATATTCTAGGATGAAGGCCTATTTAAGGAAGGGTTTATCTAGGGAGTTTGGGTACACACCCACTCTCTACTTTTAGAGACAGGTTCATTTGTAGGAGTAAGATTTGAGAGAAGGAGGAAGGATGAGAAGGAGAAGATATTCACAAACCACCTTGCATTTACCATAGATTTGATTTTAGGTGAGTTTCCTAGTTAGCATAGTTTAGATTAGTTTGTGTTTAACTTTATACATTGTTGAGAAATCCATGAATTTAGTTTATGTCAATGTTTTCAACTTAATGGTTTTCATAGAGTTTATGTGTTGAGTCTTGTATATATTTTTTGATTGTTTGTTAATGGGGTTCATCAAGGCATATTCACCATTGGGAGGACTGGGTAACCTTGATGGGGTGAAAGTTAGTGATCTACCCAAGTAGTGTAGAGTCTCCCATATGTGGAGTGATGTACATGGGTATATGGGTGCCCATGATGCCAAGAATGCCCAAAGAAATTTAGGGTTCATAAGAAATATTGGAAGGCTTGAAGCCATAACTTTTTTTGTGAAAGATAGGAAAATTTACTTTAGTTGCCACTGTAGGGCTTGGAGGAGAAGCGTAGAAATTTGTTCATGAGTCCTTGTGTGGCCATGGAATAAGATTAAGATATGGTACTTAGGAATGTTGAGCCCATGTGTGGCCTATTTCTAGTGTATGCATTTGTATTATTGGATTTCTCCTCTTGCGGTAGTCCTCTTTCACCCCTTTGTTTCAGGTCTTTTGGAGACCTATGTATATCCTCGGGTATTGGGTATTTTTGTGTGTTCCAATTTTTCAGATTCATGGTTGTTATGTGTGTATATATCATGGTTTAGTTCTGGATCCCCTAGCTCGGGGGTGGCTTTACAAAGGCTGAGGTTGGGATGTGAGCCTCCATGGTCAACCTTGACTTTTTTATAGGTTCTAGGAAAGCTCCTAGGAGTGTAGCTGGTGTCTTGGAATCTGTGTTGTAATCCCTTTTTCAAAGTCACTTCTGGTTTAAAGATTTTTTCTTGAAATGTTTAAAGGAGATTGGATATTTGTAATTCCCTTGTTAAGATCATGTATTCTGAAAGAGTTGTATTCACTTCTTCCTTGTAATAAAAAGAGAAAACTTGTTCTATATGCTTGTATCATTAATTGCATTATTGACTATTTCAAATATAGTCTTATTGATGTTCTAGTAAAGTGATAAGAAAATCTTAAGGCTATATAACATGAATTAATATTGTTGATTAAACTTTCAATTAATATATTTTGTGATATTTGCAAAGGTGTAGAACATATCTCATCTCCTATAGTTAACTTAACAGGATTAAAAGAGAAATTTATGTTCATTAGACTAAGGTATTAATGCCCAGATTTTGGGGCATGACACATAGAGGTGATTATCAAGGTAGAGGTAATGAACAAAGGAACCAGGGAGAGTCCAAGTTGACTGAGCATGGTAGTGAAAGTACTCCAAGAGGGGGTTTTACCAGAGGTAGAGGTACTCAAGGAGGCCCTAGTGGATGAAGGGGTTTAGGCAGAAGGAAGCTATACTTTGCAAGTATGAAATTTTATAACTGTGGTCAATTGGGTCACCCGGCCTATAGATGCCCTGATATGCCTACTTCATCAAACAATGGTAAGAGGATCACATATTTTGATGAGGACACAACAAGTGTCAAGACACCTGAGGTTGATCACATTGAGTCAGAGATGGGAGAAAATCTGATGTTCAAAAGAGTTTTAATTCTGTAACCAGTCAAGGATGAACCCAAGCATAGGAGAGCTTTGTTTAGAGTTAGATGTACAATTCTTGGCAAAGTTTGCAAAGTTATTGTGGATTCAGGATCCACATACAATATCATATGAGAGGAAGTTGTAAGAAAACTTAAATTGGAAAAGATATCTCATGTCAATCCTTACAAAGTAACATGGTTGAACAAAGGGCAGAATGTGTTGGTAAATGAGAAGACCTGGGTGGAGTTTTGTATTGCAAGATATAAGGATAAATTGTTTTGTGATGTGTTTCCAATGGATGCATGCCATATTGTCTTAGGGAGGCCTTGGAAATATGATACATGTGCAGTGTATGATGGGAAAGAGAATTCCATAGCTTTCAAGAAAGATAACAAAACTTTCAAAATTCAGTCCTTGTTAGAAGAAGATGAGCCACAGCCCAAGAGCCCTAGTGTCTTAATGAGTAGTAGAAAGGAGTTCATTAAAACCCTTAAATATGAAGGAAGTGAAGGTTGTGCCATTTTTCTCAAGCCTAAGGAGGAAGTGAATCCTAAACAAGAACCTTTGCCATCATAAATCCAAAAGTTAATTGAAAATTACAAGGATATAGTCAGTGATGGTACTCCTACAACTTTACCTCCTAGAAGAGGGATAAGTCATCAAATTAAATTTGTACCTGGTGAATCATTTACAAATAAGGAATCCTATATGCTTATTCCAAATTAGAACCTAGAAGTGGCTAGACAAGTGCAGGAGCTATTAGACCAAGGACTAATCAAGAAGAGCATCAGTCCATGTGTGGTACTTGTGGTCTTAGCAGCCAAGAAAGGTGATAAGTGGAGACTTTGCACTAAGTCTAGGACTATTAATAGGATTACAATTAGATACATATTTCCTATTCCTAGGATTGAGGATTTGATGGACTGTCTTGGAGGGGAAAAGTAATTCACTAAATTGGACCTCAAAAGTGGGTACCACCAGATTAGGATCAAAGATGGGGATAAATGGAAGACATCTTTTAAGACCACTAATGGGTTATATAAGTGGAGAGTCATGTCATTTGACCTTTCAAATGCCCCTATCACATTCATGAGGCTCATGATTGAAGTGCTTAAGGATTTCACAGGTATATTTGTGGTAGTGTATCTATATGATATACTCATCTTTATTAAGATAGAAGAGGAACATTTGAGACATGTGGAGATGGTACTCAAAAGGTTGCAAGAGGAGAAGTTATCCACTAATATAGAGAAGTGTGAGTTATTCAACCAAGATCTTGTGTATTTGGGGTTTTTTGTATCCCAAGTTTCATTGAAGATGGACCCAAGAAAGGTGGAAGCTATTCTAAATTGGCCTATACCAACCACAGGGACATAGGTAAGGAGCTTTCATGGGTTAGCTCAGTTTTATTGAAAGTTTATAAGACATTTCAATGGTATTTGTACACCAATGCTAGACACCATCAAGGGTGGTCTAAAGACTAAGTTTTGATGGACCTCTAAAGTGGGAAAAGCATTTAAAAAGTTGAAGGAGCAAGTAGCAACACGACCTATCCTTAGACTCCCTACTTTTGATAAATTGTTTACTTTGGAGTGTGATGCAAGTGGGATGGTAGTAGGGGGTGTGTTAATTCAAGAAGGTAGGCTAGTAGCCTTCGTTAGTGAGAAGTTAAATAAATTCAAGAAGAAATATTCTTCTTATGACTTGGAGTTGTATGCCTTAGTTCAGTCTCTTAGGAAGTGGAGACATTACTTGCTACCCAAAGAATTTGTAGCGTTTACTGACAACCAGAACCTTAGCTATATAAATACACAAGAAAAGCTCAATAATAGACACCTAAAGTAGATGGAATACCTTTAAGCATTCACATTCACAATAAATCACAAAAAAGATAGTTGAACAAGGTTGTAGATGCACTAAGTCAGAGGATGCTGACCATTCAGAAAGGTCAATTGAAAAGAATTGGCATAGAGAGTTTTAAAGACCTCTATAGGGGTGATGAAGACTTTGGTGAAGCCTACAAGGTATGTTTTGATTTTCAGAATCATTTTCACAGTAAGTTTTCTTATTTTACCTTGCAAAGTGGTTTTTTGTTTAAAGGAAACCAGTTGTGTGCTCCTAAGGGTTCAATGAGAGAGAATCTCATTCGAGAGAAATATAATGGTATCTTGAGTGGTCATTTTGGTGTGAACAAAACCATAGACTTAGTACAAAGGTTTTACCATTGGCCAAAGTTGGTGAGATATGTGACAAAATATGTTGAGCAATGTGTATTGTGCATGAAAGCAAAAGGAGCTAACAATGCAGGTTTGTATCAACCTTTTCCAATCCCTAATAGACCATGGGAGTGTGTTAGCATGTATTTCATTGTAGGACTACCTAAGAAAAAACATGGTCATGATAGTATCTATGTTGTGGTAGATAGATTTAGAAAAATGGGTCATTTTATACCTTGTAGAACTACCCATGATACTAGTAACATTGCACATTTGTTTTTTAAGGAGATTGTATGGATCCATAGTCTACCCCTAAGCATTATATCAGATAGGGATGTCAATTTCATGAGCCATTTATGGAAAATAGTATGGAGAAGATTGGGTACTAACCTATCATTTGGTTTAGCTTACCACCCTTAGACTGATGGCCAAACTGAGGTGGTTAATAGAGTGCTTGGTAACTTGTTAAGGTTTCTAACTAAAGAATATGGATAGACATGGGATGTGGTCATTCCCCAAGTGGAATATGCATCTAATGACAATTTGAATAGGACAACAGGTAGAAGCCCATTTGAAGTTGTCTATGGGATGCACCCAAGGGGTGTATATGAGATTAGAGACCTTGGAGCCATGGAGTATTGGAGTGGTCATGTTGAAGACTTCACCAAAACCATGAACGATATTCAAGAGTAGGTGAAGAGGACTATACTGGAGTCTACTCAAAAATTGAAGGCTAAAGTGGATGAGAAAAGAAAGGATTTTCAATTTGAGATAGGGGATTATGTCATGGTACATTTGAATAAATCTAGGTTGCAGAAGGGAGTGCATACCAAGATACAGATGAAGAGAGTGGGACCTTGCAAAATCTTAGCCAAATATAGGGATAATGCATACAAACTAGATCAAACTATTGATTTGAACATCTCACTGATTTTCAATGTGGAAAACTTGATCAAGTTTAAAGGACCCTTAATTGAGATAGATGTGCATAGAGAGGAGGTTGGAAAAGATGTAGATCCAGATGTTTTACCTCCCAAGATGCAGATAGAAGCAGACAAGGTTTTGGATTCAAGGGTAAAGAAGACCACCTGACATAAGATGTACATGGTGTTAGAATGAATTTAGAATAACTAAGAGGAGAGGGGTGAATCAGTTATCCTCAGGTCTAGATGTAGTAAAATAAAAAAATTTGATTTTTAGATCTACTCAGCAGCAGTAGCATAAGTCAACAACTTTAATCATGCAATTTACTGTCTAATGAAGTTATCTTGTAAAAACATAACAGTAAAGCAAACCATAGGCATTCATACAAGTTGACACAATTATTTAACATGGAAACCCAATATGGGAAAAACCACCAGTAACATGCTACCAAGTTTTCACTCTTCTGAAGTGATGCCTTATGAGGAGCCAACCCTGGTAAAGGTCACAATAACACACTACTAGGTGTGACCTGGTTAAAAGATTTAATCACCCGATCAGGGCTGGCCTTGTTAGAGAACTTAGAACATTCCACCTGAATGTCACCTTGTTAGAGGATTTATAAAAATGACTATTAGGTCAACCTTGTTAAATGATTTAACTGATATAATGGTTAGAAAGTAATTAGGAGTTGTGATCTGATACATACAACTTACTTTGCAAAATTTAGATCCAATTATAGCTCTGATGTTAACTTACTAGATATCCTGCATTGTCATCTCAACCTTTTGATCTACTTGGAAATATGTCAAGCAATCACACATGCAACTCCATGCTTCTTTATTCAACCTTCTCTGCTAGATCATGCTAAACAATAAATCAACTATGCAATCCTCTTGCATACACACATGTACTTCCACATTTAGCAGCACCCTTCAGCATACTAAATGAATAACCCCCTTGAGGTTATCATATACCTCTTTTTTGTAGGTCAGATAAATATTTGCCACTTAAACAAGATCGTAGATCTTAGGTCAGGTCAGATCCAACAGACCATCCCATCTTTGCATTACATTTACTTCTCCAAAGTATTCTATAATTAAACCTTGAAACCATGCATTAATTACAATTACCCATACATTAAATGATGTGGATCAATCTTTAATTAACATTACATATCCCAATAAAATTAACTAAGTTGGCCAGAGATCTCAAATCTCATCATTAATCCAATTACTGTAAGTCGGCCAACATCACTATTTTCACTCGGCAATTTCACTGGTGCTCGACATTGAACAACTTTTCTCATCACTAACAACTTTACTCGACACAAGCAACTTTGTTCGGCACGAGCCCAAACTTGCTCGGTACAGAACAGCCAGAAAAACTATCTTTGAAAGATAAGTAACTAATTGCTTTGCCAGAGTGCTAACTGATCAAGTACCCTTTTATTTGCCTTAACTCAACCATTCACTTGGTCTTCTTGTTAAATCTTCTCCATCAACAATAGATATAGTACTCAAATAGATAATAATAGTCTCACCAATCAAGGTTTGACAGCAATGACAAAATAAGAATTTCTTGCATTGTCACTTTCCAACAATCTCCCTCTTTGGCATTGATGGCAACACAAAATATTAAAACAATAATTTAACAAGCATAGTTACCAACCAATCCAAAAAATTCACCTGTGTGCCTTGATATGAATGAATCTTCATTAATGTCTTTAGTTTAATTCTGATTCTTATCTGTAAAAATTTCTCCCTCTGTGTTTGTAATCATCTATAGACTCCCTTTGAGTAGATAATCATGTCAATGTTTGCAATAGTAACTTTTGCCTCTATGTAATCTTTCCCTCTTGGTAATCTTTCTTACTAGGCAATCTTTTCCTCTATTTAGGTAATCTCTCCCTCTTTGACAACAATGCCAAAGATGTCAAAATCTTTATCATGTAGATCTTTAGTATCATGCTGATCTTGTCATCTTGATTATGACTGATTTTATTTTCTATCCTTGTTCATCTTCATAACTTTAGCCAGCATCCTAAAGTGTGACTTATTGTGCATCAATGTGTCAAATATTTTGAATGTAACATTTGATGCAACAGTACCATAAAGAACTTAATTAGCCTCAGTGAGGGGAATCACCCCCAATTTACCTCGTAGATACTCATGAGCATCCTTGGGTAGTGCTTTTGTGAATATGTCTGCTAATTATTCTTTAGTGTTCACATAATCAAGTCTTACTTCTTTACTCTGAACTAGCTCCCTCAAGTAATGATACTTGATAGCTATATTCTTTGTTTTTGAGTGAATCACAGGATTTTTAGAAATATTAATAGCACTCATGTTATCACAATATATGACAACTGGGTCAGTGATTTCTTCCTTCATACCTTTCAGTAGTATCTTCAACCACACAATGTTAGAACAGTTAACTGCTACTGCCACATACTTAGCTTTAGCTGTAGATTGTGAGGTGCAATTCTATTTCTTACTTATCCATGAAATCAATCTCTTTCCTAAAAGAAATCCTCCACCAATAGTGCTTTTCCTGTCATCAACATTTCCAGCCTAATCAAAGTAAGTGTAAACTCTAAGTTCAAACTTGTCATTCTTTTTGTAGTATAGATCATACTCATCAGTTCCTTTCAAGTATATCAGAATCCTTTTTACTGCCATCGTGTGAGTTTCCTTGGGATTAGCAAAAAATCTTGCAACAATTCCAACAGCTAGGGAAATATCAGATCTATTGTGCACAACATACTATAGTTTTCCAATCATATATATGTAGATTTTTTGGTTCACTTCTTTTGTGTCATCATCTTTTGTCAGCTTCTGTCTAGTAGCCATGGGTGTACTTACTGATTTGGACTCTTCCATTCCAAAAAATTTCAGTATCTCTTTGATATATTTAGATTGAGTGATATAGATACCATTCTTCATTTGATAAATTTGTAAGCCAACAAAGAATTTTATTTCACCAAACATAGAAATCTCAAAGTCAGTTTGCATCTTTGTTACAAATTTTTGACATAACACATCCTGTCCACTAAATATGATGTCATCTACAACAATTTCAGCCAATAGTGTACCTTTGTTTTTCTCTGTCTTTAAGTATAGGTTGTTGTTGTCATTTGTTCTTGCAAATCCAATCTTGATCAGATAATTGTGCAATCTCTCATACCATGCTCTTGGCACTTGCTTCAATCCATATAGTGCCTTGTGTAATCTACAAACCATATTCCATTTTCTTGGATCTATAAAACCATCAGCTTGCTCGATATACACTTCTTCTTCCAAGATACCATTGAGAAATGTAGATTTCACATCTATTTGATAAACTTTCAATCCTTTATAGGTTGCATATGCAAGTAAGGTTCTGACACCTTCCAATCTAGCAACTAGGGTGAAGGTTTCACCATAGTCAATTCCTTCCTCCTATGCATAACCCTTGCATACCAATCTAGCTTTGTTTCTTATCACATCTCCATGTTCATTCATCTTATTCCTAAATACCCACTTTGTGCCAATTACATTTTTATCCTTCGGCCTAGGTACGAGTGTCCAAGTTTTGTTCTTCTCAATTTGTTCAATTTCCTCATTCATTGCGTGTATCCAATCTTCATTATCTAAAGCATCTTTCACTATTTTGGGCTCAAATTCACATAACAGACATGTGTCATTTTTCAACTTACTTCGTGTCATAACAATAGAATCCTTTGATCCAATGATTTGATCAGAATTGTGATTTGTTCTCACATATTTTTCTAGAGTAGGCTTAGCCCTTGGTTTAGATTCATTGTTTGTATTCAGTTTTGGTAGATTATGTGACTAGGCATCTCCATCAGATAGCTTGGCATTCACTTCCAGTTTCTTAGAAACTCTACTCTATGACTTGGTAGGTGCATCTTGTTGCTCATCGGTAGTCTCAGGTAGTGAATTAGAATCTTCCTCATCCAGATATGTGAATGATCTATAGCTTTCAAGCTCTTGTGTACTTTCAGCTTCATTTCTTTTTGCAAACTCATCAATTCTTACATTTGCACTTTCAACAATTTTATTAGTATTAGAATTCAAACATTTGTATAGTTTGCTTTTTTTTGAATAACCAAGGAATATGCCTTCTTCACATTTAGCATCTAGTTTTCTATTTTTGTTGTCCTTCAGTATAAAACATTTTCTTCCAAATACTTTAAAATACTTTACACTAGGTGCATAACCATACCAAAGTTCATAAAGTGTAGCATTTGTACCTTTCTTAACTTGAACTCTACTCAGTGTATAGACTACAGTACTTACAGCTTCTTTCCAATATTTCTATGCAACATTTTTCTCCATCATTAGTGTTCTAGCATAGTCCATGATAGACCTGTTTCTTTGTTTAGCAATACCATTTTGTGGAGGAGTCTTGCGTGCAGACATCTATCTCTTTATACCTCGGTCATTGCAGAACCTATTAAACTCATTAGAAATAAACTCTCCACCTCTATCAGATCTTAAGCATTTCAAATTTTTGCCTATTTCCTTTTCAACTTTTGCTAAGTACCATTTAAATAACTGGAATGCATCAGATTTTTCTGTGAGAAACATTACAGTCATCATCCTTGAATAATCATTAACAAATAGGATAAAGTATCTAGCACCACAATAGCTTCTTTCTCCAATGGGACCATAGAGATCAGTATGGACCAATTCCATAATTTCCTCTGATATATGTGTTTTACTCTTGAAACTAGACTTAGTCATCTTTCCTAGTTGACATTGTTTACACACAGCATTCTCGGGTTTCTTTAACTTAGGTAGCTCTCTAACCTTTTTCAATTTACTTATGCTTACCAAGTTATCAAAGTTCACATGACACAACCTCTTATGCCATAACCAAACATCATTGTATTGTGCAAAAAAACATGTTTCTTCAAATAAAACTAGATAGAATAAGTTACCTTTGGTCTGATCACCACTTCCAACAAGTTCTCCAGTAGAATCTGTTGAGATTGCTGATACGCAATGCAACCAAGATCACCTGCATGCAAAGCTGTTACACAGAAGAAGAAGACAGAAAGAGGATAGAAGTATTCAGACAGCTATGGCGGCCAAAATGAAAGAGGAGA
>MU224722.1:1196899-1210246 GCA_018584345.1 Thuja plicata | reverse complement strand
CAACCAAGATCACCTGCATGCAAAGCTGTTACACAGAAGAAGAAGACAGAAAGAGGATAGAAGTATTCAGACAGCTATGGCGGCCAAAATGAAAGAGGAGACATCATGTTGAAAAGAATGATTCTATCTTATCAAAAATACTCAATAAAACTCCTTAAGAAATACAAAGAGGACAATCGTTATAAAGGATGTCGAAACCCTAAACGGGCAACTGCTAGGAAATAGAAACTTTCCTAAAACTAAAGAACCTGCCTAAGTGAAACTTAAGCACTAAAGAGCAATTGCTAAATTACTCTAACAGAATCATATATCTTAGCTTTTCTGTGATGGAATTCAACTTTGTAACTAGTAGTGTTCAGCTGTGCAACACTCAAAAAATTATATTTAAGATCATCAACCCAATACACATCATCACCTCTGATTTTTGTCAGTTAGGTTAATCAATCCATTACCTTTGATAAGACATGGTGCATCATTTCCAAATTTTACATATCCTCCTTTACATTGGTTTAGGGTTTCAAACTTATCTTTGTCACCAGTCATATGATGGGAGAAACCACTATCAATGATCCAATGATCATTTTTACTCATATAAGATATTAGTGCAGTTTTCTCATCATCATCAGAATATTCTTTCATTGCAACATAAACAACTTCTATATCATTGTCATCAGAATTATCAGTGTCATTGTCAAAAGTTTCTTCAACAATATAACAAGATTTATTACCTTTGTCTTTGTAGTCCTTATATTTCCTAAAGTCTTAGTCACCCTTTATGTCTTTGTATTCCTTGTATTTTTTGTCCCTTCTTTCATCTTTTTCATTCTTATCAGGACACCTAGCAGCTATATGACCAACTTTATTGCATGAAAAAAAAATAATAGGAAGTTTACCTCTGTACTTTCTTTTTCCTCTGGATAGTCATTTTGCCATAAGTGCTTCAAGTTCTTCAAGATCATCATCAGAAGTGTCACTGTCACTGTTCACATGTTTCTTTCCTTTCTTAGATTTATTGAGAAGTAGCTATGATCTAAAAGCATAATCAATCCCTTGTGGATTATAGTTATCACAATTTGACATTTCAAATGCAGTGAGTCTGCCTATCAGATTTTCCAAATTTAGATTATTGTTAGGAGTGCATCTCAATTCTTGAATTGTAGAAACTCTAATAGCATACATAGGAAGTAAAGTTCCCAGTACCTTGCTCATTATGGTGTTCTCATCAATTGTTCCATTAGCCCCTCTAATGGAATTTACAACTTCTTTTACTCTACCATAGTACTGAACAACATTTTCACCTTATTGCATTTTCATTTCATCAAACTTACCTCTTAGACTTTCTGATTTAGCTCTTAGTACATTTGTGTCTCCACCATAGATAGTTGCAAGTCTGTCCCACATCTATTTTGCATTTGTGCATCTCTTTATATCATCAAACTCTGAATAGCTCAATGAGGAGGTGATCTCCAACATTGCTTGATTGTGTTCTTGCTTTTCTTTTAGTTGAGCAGCTGTGAGAGGAGCAGTAGGTGATACATAGTCATTTTCAATAAGTCACTTAGCATCATCTCCAATGCTAGCCAAATGCAATTTCATCAAACTCTGCCATGCAGGGAAGTTGTCTTTGTTCAGCTTAGGAATCTCCTTCTTATACATCTTGATCTTTTTCGCTCCAAGTACCTTCAAACTGTTTCAGGAGACCAAAGCTCTAATACCAATTGTTAGAATGAATTTAGAATAACTTAGAGGGGAGGGGTGAATCAGTTATCCTTAGGTCTAGATGTAGTAAAATAAAACTTTCTAATTTTTAGATCTACTCGACAATAGTAGCATAAGTCAACAACTTTAATCATGTAGTTTACTATCTAATGAAGTTAGCTTATAAAAATATAACAATAAAGAAAACCATAGGCATTCATACAAGTTGACACAAGTATTTAACGTGGAAACCCAATATGGGAAAAACCACCACTAACATGCTACCAATTTTTCACTCTTCTAAAGTGATGCCCTATGAGGAGCCAACCCTAATAAAGGTTACAATAACACACTGCTAGGTGTGACCTGGTTAAAGAATTTAATCACCCTGTCAGGAGTGGCCTTGTTAGAGGACTTAAAACATTCCACCTGAATGTCACCTTGTTAGAGGATTTATACAAATGACTGTTAGGTCAACCTTGTTAAAGGATTTAACTGATACAATGGTTAGAAAGTAATTAGCAGTTGTGATCTAATACATACAACTTACTTTGAAAAATTTAGATCCAATTACAACTCTGATGTTAACTTACTAGATAGCCTGCATTATCATCTCAACCTTCTGATCTACTTGGAAATTTGTCAAGCAATCACACATGCAACTCTATGCTTCTGTATTCAGCCTTCTCTACTAGATCATGCTAAACACTAAATAAACTATGCAATCCTCTTGCATACACACATGTACTTCCACATTCAGGAGCACCCTTCAGCATACTAAATGAATAACCCCCTTGAGGTTATCATATACCTCTTTGTTTTAGGTCAGATAAATCTTTGTCGCTTAAACAAGATCGTAGATCTTAGGTCAAGTCAGATCCAATAGATCATCCCATCTTTGATTTACATTTACTTCTCCAAAGTAGTCTATAATTAAACCTTGAAACCATGCATTAATTATGGTTACCCATACATTAAATGATGTGGATCAATCTTTAATTAACATTACATATCCCAATAAAATTAACTAAGTCAACTAGAGATCTCAAATCTCATCATTAATCCAATTACTGTAAGTCAGCCAACATCACTATTTTCACTCAGCAATTTCACTGGTGCTCGACATTGAACAAATTTTCTCATCACGAACAACTTTACTTGGCACAAGCAACTTTGCTTGGCACAAGCCAAAACTTGTTCGGCACAAAACAGCCAGAAAAACTATCTTTGAAAGATAAGAAACTAATTGCTTTGCTAGAGTGCTAACTGATCAAGTACCCTTTCATTTTTCTTAACTCAACCATTCACTTGGTTTTCTTGTTACATATTCTCCATCAACAATAGATATGGTACTCAAATAGATAACAATAGTCTCACCAGTCAAGGTTTGACAGCAATGACAAAATAACAATTGCTTGCATTGTCACTTTCCAACACATGGAACACCTCATCAAGTGGAAGCATAAGCCAGAGTCAAAGGAAACATGGGTTGTAGCTACAAATTTCAAGAATTTGTGAATTTATGATGATATCTTGTCCATAGGAGTAACATGACTTTCCTTTGTGGGGGAGTATGGTGCAGGAGCACCTAGGTAAGGCTAGTTTACTACCTAGGGTTCCTAGTCAAGTTTTGGCTTGTAGTGGATTTAGCCATGCCACTAGTACAATAATACGGCTAGATATACCTAGAGAGTTTTTTTATGGTTAGGAGGTCTAACTAGGTCATTTGGAGTCCTGAAGTTATAGTTTGTCCAAATTTGTAAAAGTTGCCCAAATGGTGAAAATGTTGTCAAAACATTGCATTTGTGCAATTAGAGGGCTAAATTGGAAAAGAAAGGGGTCGGATAGTTATTTATTGGTATATTAAGCATAATAATGCTTTTGGTTGAATTTTTTAGTGAGTTGACTAAGTTTGGATGCAAAATTGCCAAAGTTGTAAAAAGTTGCTGACAACTTTGAAAATTTGTCAATGTTGTCATTGACAACTTTTCTTGCTCAAGTGCATTTTTGAGCATGTAGTTATGTAACTATCTAAAATAATGGGTTCATGTGAGGATCAGATACTTAAGGCCTCCCTTGACCTTTGTGAAGGGTTGGTTGAATTATTGGAGAAAGTTAATGAATACATTGGTATAGTTTGTGAATATTTTCCTTTGACAGTTTTAAGATTTTTGTGGTTTTGAAGTGTTTAATGGATTGAATGTGGTACTATAACCATTGGAGGATGTAGTTTTTATTATTTCATTACTCTATGTGTGGTTAGATAGTTGTTTATTTTTGTTCTTCTACATTTTTAAATTATTTTTGATTTCAATGATGTCGCTGGTCTGATCCAGACAGTTCATAGTTATGGAGTCATAACTCATTTTCCCAATGTGGCATCTATCTGGTTCCTTGGGATATGTGAGATGACTCCTTTTACATTATTGGTGCAATATTTTAGCCCCTGGAAAGAAAATTTTTCATTTTTGTAGTGATGCCCTAGGTGAGCCAGATGAGCATGGCTAGGAATCACAGTACTTTCAGTGGTATGTGGATGAATTGAATGCATTGGTTGCTTCAATATAGGGTTTTGGAGAGGAAAATAGGATGGTTTAGAAGCTACATTTCCAAGTAGAATTTTCTATGACCAATTTCATTAATTTTTTGAACAAAGCCTTTTTCTTGCTGTCACAAATTGGCCTATACCCTTATTTTTAGGCTTAATTATAGAAACCCACTGTATGGATAGTTTGGCAAAGTAAGACTTGAAAAATATTGAAGGTCTTCCAAAAGGGTGTCAGGAAATGAATTTTTTTTATCACCTTCTATGAGTTGTTTTGGAGCTATAAGAAAAAAGGTGATTTTGGAGGGCTAATTCCTTGTAGCCCTATCTGGACCAGTTTGGAATAATTGAATGAGATTGATAAGGTTCTTTCAACAAAACTTGTTGGTGTGTATTGTAATGAACTCAACACCATATCCATAGGCCTTCCTCTCCATCAGAAATCAACATTGATTATGTTTGGTCATTTGGTGAGCATGTTACTAAGAACCCTTGAAGAGCAAAGAATAGTTTGAGATGTTTCACCCATTGGTGTGGACAAGTTGAATAGTGGAGGGTTGGAGATAGAATCCTTGTGTAATTAGGGTTAGTGAAAGACCCTAATAGGCTAGAGAAGTGGCCTAGAGAAGACCCTAGAAGAAGGTAGGGTTGGAGAGAAAGGCTTGTCTTTACATCATTGATGTACTATTTTTTCAACATTAATAAAGAGATAAGTGCTTTTTCTCTCACCTGTGGTAATAGTTTTCAATTATTTTTAGTTAGTCTCTCAGATAAATCTATTTAGATAGATTGTTTCATTATGTTTAATTCTCATGTTTTTTGTAATATGAAATATATATATAGTTTGATCTTTAGTTGAAAGGTGTGGTTGACAAACTTTCCTCTATTCCATTGGTCTCTCAGAGACAAATTTAAATTCAGTAGAACTAACTATATAATCTGGTTTCAATTATAATTCATGTAGAAGCCCTTGAAATGTTGGTCTTGTTATATACAAGTTATTAAAACTATCTCTGAGGTGTATGTAGGATTGATATAGAATTTACTTCATCGACCAAGTAGGAGCAAGGCACTGATTTTATCAATTATTGGAATATAGTCATTTAGTTCCTTGTTCAAAGTTTGTGATATTTTATTCCTTTGATCTACTTGATTTTATATACATTTTGTCAAACATTTACTATTAATCAAATCATTTTAGTTTTTGCAGCATTCAATATACTATTGATTGAGATACTTACAATTTGATTCCTCTCATGTTTATTTGGCACCTTGAGAGAATCCAAAAATTTCATATTAAATTATCTATTATAATAAGCCTTTGAATCAACAGAGTTGGTTAAGGTAAAGGCCTACCAGCCTTGCCTTTGTATAGCCCCAATTGCAGAAGTTCAAACCTCCATTTGGTTGAAGTTGTTCGTTGGCAAAAACAATTGGGTTTCCCAGAATTGGATTGGAAAGTCCATAGGAAATCCAAACCATCATTTTTGGGCACCAATAGGACCAACAAAAACATTATTAGCATCATCAAATTCTATATTATAGTTAACTCATTAAGAAGAAGATGAAGGTTGAGTATACTCTATGGTATTGGTTGAATAAGATGGTAAAGGATTGGTGTAAATTTTTCAGGTTTTGATTCAGAGGTGCTACTTATCTATTTCCTTGATCATTGACACCTTCAATAGGTATACCATTAGGATAAATAAGGTCTTGGATAACATTTTTCAAGTGGAAAGACTTTTGTAATATCATGGTTAGATTGACGATGGTATTGACCAAACTCTTTGTGGTCAAAGTGTTTGGGAAAAGGTTTGGAAGTGTCAACTAGTTTGATAGGAGGAATTTTTAACACATTAGCATTAATTATCTTCATCATCACATCACTAGTATAACAATAATATGTGACTAAAATACTACTAAAATTTTTATATAAATGACTAAACTTACAATCATTTATAACTCGACTAAATTTATGACTAAACAATTTTAGTCATTTATTTACTCACTTGATTTAGTCATTGATTTGGTCATCAATTTAGTCATTGATTTAGTCATTGATTTAGTCATTGATTTAGTCATGAGAGTGATTTATTTATTCATTAGTGTAGTCATTAATTTAGTCCTTAATTTAGTCATATATCTAATCATTAATTTAGTTATATATATTTAGTCATATTAGGGCATGATGGAGTCAAACTACCATCCTCCTGCTTGTAAAAAGGTGCTCTTCCATTGAGATAGTACCCTTTAAAGAACAAGAGACACAATGCGTCAAGTTCCTTCCAAAAGAGTGGGAAGGGGAGAGAGAAAGATAGAAGTAGATATAAATATAGAGGGATGAAGAGGAAGATAAATAGATGGAGAGATAGATAAGGTCACAAACATAGAGATATGGGGAGAGAAAAAGAGAGGGAGAGGGATAAGTAAATACAAAAAAGGTAATTGTAAACTACCCTTTTGATTGTGTACATGTAATATATGATTACCTCACCATGAAATTTACCAATTATATTAAAGTAGTCATAAAATACCTCATACAACTAGCTAAATGGATCTAAGATTACCAACAATGCACTTTAATTTTAAAACTGTATTTTACCAAAGACTTCTTGTCATATGGAGAGATTGTTGGCACAACTACTTTAGTTGATAAGGAAAAAGGTTAGATCAATTATATAGTTTTTCATTGATGTGAAATAGTCAAAGAAGAAAAGAATTGACTATCGACATAAGGAGCTTAGCTATTGGCAACCGACAACTATTGGTTAAAAGGGAAAATCACAACGCAGCCAACAAGGAAGAAGAACAGGAAAATGGTATAATAAGATTGATGAAGTTATGATCATTGGATCTAGGTTTAGGTTTTCTTGATTAACGATTATCTACTTAAGGAAGAGACAAGAAGAAGGTTGGCATCGTGATGAAGAAGAGGACATAATAATGGTGGAACAAAAGACCTAATTGGAGAAGGATTATTGTGATCATAGAAGAGGACACAGAGGATTGGAATGTTATGATATTGTGTTAAGGAACTTTATCAGATCTGATATAGCAGAGATAGTGCAAAATATAGATCATTTTATATGTTTTTACTCTCCAATAATTGTGACCATAAAATCCCTTATTGTGTGACCCTATTAGGTCTATTATAAATACTTCAACAAGGTGACATTCTTGAAAGAGTGTTTAAAATCCTCTAACTAGGTTACTCCTAATAGGGTATAATCCTTTAATAGGTCTCTAGGAAAATCCCATAACTGGGTAGCATTTAATAGTGCTTTTGTAACCCTTAACCGAGCATATTTCAGAGGAGTACAACTATTTATGTGCATTGATCTCACACAATGGTTTTTACCCTAATCGGCTTTCCATGAGATAAATACTGGTGTTAATATTGTATGAATTTTTATCTTATGTTGGAAGGATGTTTAATGTTAAGGTAACTGATAACACTGTTAATGATTAAGTAAGCTAGACTCGGCAAATTTCTTTAGAGAAGATTTGGGATTGAGTTTGAAAGGTTAAGTTGGAGATTATTGATTCACCTCCCTCTCTCAGTAACCTTTCCTAGACCTAAAATTGGTATCAAAGTATTGGTTCCCTATTTTGGAAGCTTAACCACTTAGGGAAAAGATCTCAAGATGTATAGGAAGGATGTACCTAATTTTAATAAGAATGCGGATGACTTTGGAATGTGGGAAAGTAGGATGAAATTGCAACTATCAGGACACTCAAATATGTAATAGATTTTATCACCAATGAATATGTAAAACCTTCTAATGTACTTACCAAAGTAGAGAAGAAAGAGAAGTTGATTCATAACTCTATGATGATAGAGCTTGCAAGCCCGTTACACAACTCTGATTATGTTGATATAAAATATCTTCCTTCAACCAAGCATATTTCGGATAAGCTATTACAAGTACATGGTGGAGACGAACATGTCTTGCAGGAAAAGGTTGATGGAATTAAAGGAAAATATGATGAAATGAAAATAGACCAAGAAGAAATTACACAATATGGAACCAAGATAAAATAATCTGTTGCATCCCTTAAAGGAGCTAGTGGAAAGATGGAAGAAAGTGATGTTGTAAGTGAAATGATCATAACACTTCCACACAGGTATGCTATTAGAGTTACTTCTATACAAGAGCTAAGGACAATTGATAAGAGTAAGATTACAATTGATTCACTTAATGGTAGGCTTACAACATTTGAATTAAGTAATTTTGACAATAGTCAACCTACTAGTGAAGTTACATTTCAAGCTACAGCTAATGTTGGATCACCTAGAAAAGGAAAGACTATTATTTATGACTCTGACGAATATGAAGGATTAGTAGCTGAGGAGAAATATTTGGAAGACCTTAAAGATTTGATTGTGAGGATATTTCCTAAAGGTAAAGGAAGATACAAAGTAAAAATCCCTATTGCATTCTATAATTGTAGACAAACCAGTCACTTTTCACATAGATGTCATAACAAACCGAAAAGGAACAAGATGGAGAAAAGAAAGACAAATACAAGAAGTATAAATATTTTACACAGAAGAGAAAGAATCTATGTTACACTACTGAAGAATAAGATAATGAGTACAATACTAATGGAGAAGATAATGATGAGGAAATAATGTTTGTTTCTATAAAATAAGACCCCTCTATTGACAACACTAAAATTGGTGAAGAGAAAGCTTTGATATCAAGTGTGAACTATAACAATGATTGGATTATTAATAGTGGTTGTACACACCATATGACTGGAGATAAGGATAGATTCATAACTATGGAATAATGTGATGGAGGTATAGTTACATTTGGAAATGGTTCTCCCTACATGGTTAGAGGTAAAGGTACTATTATTTAACTAATAATATCACTTGTGATGATGTTTACTGGGCTTGTGGATTTAAATATAGTTTTTTAAGTGTGTCTCAGTTGAATAAAAAAGGATTCAAATTTGAGTTTAGTAATGGAAAATGCAAAATATCTTAGAAGACTAGAAAACTGATTGGTACTAGTGGATAGACAAAAGGTAATCCTTTCAAATTGAATACTACAATTGGTCATTGTTTGATTACTAAAGTTGAAGAAAGTTGGTTATGGCATAAGAGATTGTGTCATGTGAAATTTGATAGTTTGGTAAAGGTTAGCAAGAAGAAAAGTGTTAGAGGTATATCAATATTGATTAAGTCACATAATGCAATATGTAAATAATATCAGTTAGGTAAGATGACTAGTTCATGTTTTTCATGTAAAGTCTACTCTAAAGAAAATATCTTAGACTTAGTGCACACAGATTTGTGCAGACCTATAAGTACTGAAAGCTATCATGGAGAAAGATACTTTATATTTTTTTCAATGACTACTCAAGGATGATGTCATTAATGTTTTTAAAAGTTAAATCAGATGTTTTTCATATGTTTAAAATATATAAAACTAGAGTTGAAAAAGGAACTAGAAAAACTTTTAAATGTCTTAGATCAAATAGAGGTGGTGAATTTACTTCTAATGAATTTAATGAGTATTGTGAAGAACATGGAAAATGCCTCAACAAAATGGAATTGTAGAAACAAGAAAAATATATATTATTGAATGTGCCAGAACACTGTTAAATCAAAAAGGAGTTGCACAAAAATTCTAGAGAGAAGTTGTTAGCATTGTTGTATACACACTAAATTATATACAACTAAAGAAAGAAATAAACAAGACACCTTATGAAATACGGTATGGTCGAACACCTAATGTTAGTTATTTCAAAATATTTGGATGCAAATTTTATATTAAGAAATATGATATAAATGGAAAAATTGATAGTAAAAGTGATGAAGGAATGTTTCTAGGACACTCTACTAAAAGTAAAGCATTCAAGTGTTTGAATAAAAGGAAAAATAAGATAATTGAAAGCACAAATGTAAAGATTCATGAATTTTCAGAATAGGATGAAGAGAATAGTGAAAAGAAACCAGAAGGCTACAGTGAATTGATTTACTTTGAACATGAAAAGTTAGAAATAGAATAAGCAAATACAGACACTGATAACACACAATCAATAACAACACCGCTAAGTGAAACAAGTAATAGAAATGAATGAATTTAAATTGTGGAACCTATAACACTAAGAAATATAAGGATTAATCATAGCTTGATAGATATAATTTGAGATAGGAGTGTTGGATTATTGACTAGAAGTCAATTAAGAGCCAAGGACACTACATTTCTACTATCAGAGATGGAACCAAGATTGGTAAAAGATGCACTAAAATATGAAGACTATATAGAGGAAAGGAAAGCATATATTGAAAAGATTGAGAAAAATTAAACATGGTCATTAGTTCCTAGACCTAAAGATAAAAATTTCATAGGAACTAAATGGGTTTTCAAAAACAAACTTTATGAGAATGGTGAAGTAATAAGAAATAAAGCAAGATTGGTTTGCAAAGGTTATGCACAGGAAGAAGGATTAGATTATGGAGAGACTTTTGCACCTGTCACTAGATTGGAATGGGTTAGAATATTACAGGCTTACACAAAATACAAAGGATTTAAATTTTATTAGATGGATGTTAAATCAGCATTTCTGAATGAAATATTAGAAGAAGAAGTCTATATTGAACAACCTGAAGGATTCACTGATGAACAAGATAAGGATTTGGTTTATAGATTGCATAAAGAATTGTGTGGTTTGAAGCAAGCATCAAGAGAATGGAATGAAAGACTACATTCATATTTAGTTAAGATTGGATTTGAGGGAGCTAATGACAATAGTAATGTGCATTTGAAAATTGAATGTGAAGGCAAAGTTTTCTGAAATAATTGTTGATGATATAATTTTTGGAGGAAATTATTTTCTTCGTAAATCTTTTGCTAAAGAAATGAGGAAAGAATTTGAGCTGTCTATGATTGGAGAAATCAAATTCTTCATTGATTTAAAAAGTACAAAAGATGTCAAAAGGTATTTACATAACTCAGTCTAAGTACATTAAGGAGATATTGAAATTTTTTGGAATGGAAGATTCAAAACTTGTCAGTACATCTATGTAACCGGTTGTAAACTATCAAAAGAAGATGATTCTAAAGAAGTGAATGAAACATTATACAAATCATTGATTGTAAAGCTACAGTATGTTGTTCATAGTAGACCTAATATTGCACATGCAGTTGGAATAGTTGCTAGATTTTCATCTAATCCTAAGGATTCACATATGATTGTAGTTAAGAGGATATTCAAATATCTTAAAGGAACAAAAAGTTATGGATTGTGGTATGAAAGGAAAGGAGATTTTAATATTCAAGAATATATAGACACGGATTAGGATGGAAATATTGATGGCAGAAAAAGTACAAATGGAGGATCTTTTTTTTTGGAAGCATATTAGTGTCATGGACAAGCAAGAAGAAAAATTGTATTTCACAATCTACAGCTGAAGCTGAGTGTGTTGATGTTGTCATTAATTATCAACAAGTGTTATGGATAAAATAAAAACTAGAAGGACTACATGATAAAGTTGACAAACATGTTGTTATTCATTGTGACAACACAAATGCCATTAATTTACCAAAGAATCTAGTAATGCACTCAAAGACCAAGCATATAGTTATAAAGTATCATTTTCTAAGGGAGAAGGTATAGGATAAAGAGGTAAGATTGGAGTACATTCCTACAAAGGAACAAGTTGCTGATATATTCACTAAACCACTACCTAAGGAGAGATTTGAATAGCTAAGAGGAAAACTAGGGGTCCTACCCCTAACGGTAATTAAGTTAAAGCATCTATGCATTATGCATCAGTTCATAATATTTTAATAGAATATATTAAGTATGAATTAATGTACAGGTAGACTACTCTATGGGGGATCAGTCTCGGAAAGTGAAAGGAGAAGGAAGTAGACCAGAACAAGTACAAAATCAAAAGAAAATACAGTAAGGTTAATCACCTTTGGCATTTTTTTCAAAGGGGGAGATAAGTGAAGTAAGGAGGAGAATAGAGAATAAGGGGAGAATAATGACTAAGGATGAATAAAGATGAGTGAAGTAAAAGATATAGAGAAGAGAAAGAAAAGAGATGAAGTAGAATAGACAGAAGTAAAAGATCAGTACAAAGAAAGGTACAAAGATGGAGATCACTATCACTTGAGGTTTTCCATCAATGTCAAAGGGGGAGATTGTTGGCATATGAAGAGATTGTTGGCATAAATTTTATAGTTGATAAGGAGAAAGGTTAGATCATTTATATAGTTTTTCATTAAGGTCAAATAGTCAAAGAAGAAAAGCATTAACTATTGGCATGAGGAGGCTAGCTATTGACAACTGACATCTATCGCTTAAAAGGGAAAATCATAATGTAGCTAACAAGGAGGGAGAATAGGGTAATGCTATAATAATATTGATGAAGTTATGATAATTGGATCTAGGTTTAGGTTTTTTTATTAATGATTATCTACTTAAGTAAGACACAAGAAGAAGGTTGGTATCGTGATGAAGAAGAAAGAAAAATAACGGTGGAACAGAATAACTAATTAGAGAAGGATTGTTGTTATCACAAAAGAGGATAAAAAGGATTGGAATGGTATGATATTGTTTTAAGGAACTTTATTATATCTGATATAGTAGAGATAGGTTAAACTATAGATCATTTTATAGTTTGTTACTCTCTAATAATTGTGACAGTAAAATCCCTTATCAGGTGACCCTAACAAGTCTATTGTAAATCATTTAATAAGGTGCTACACTTGAAAGAGTGTTTAAAATCCTCTAATTGGGTTACTCCTAATAGGGTGTAAGGCTTTAACAAGTCTCTAGGTAAATCCCATAACTGGGTAGCATTTAATAGTGCTTTTGTAACCCTTAATTGGGTAAGCTCTTAACCAAGCATATTTATAAGAGTACAACTATTTGTGGTCACTGATTGTTGGAAATAATTGTTTAAATGTGTATTGTCCTTGATGTTACACAAATGTCATATCAATCATTAGATAGAGTCTACCAAGCTCAGAATGTTCAGCAAGGCAGTTAACCAGAGTCTACCGAGCTCAGACGGTAAGAGAAGCTATTTACAGAGTCTACCATGCACTCCAGAATACTATACCGAGAAGTTAGTTACT
>MU224722.1:1169038-1190552 GCA_018584345.1 Thuja plicata | reverse complement strand
CAATGATAAGTTAATCTACCGAGTAACAGCAGTATATAAAGAAGACATCTAAGGGACTTGTGGATTTATTTTTGTGGTAACTGATTCACCCCTCCCCTCTCAGTTACTCCATCTATATTTCCAACACTGATATCACACTGTGGTTTTTTCCCCTAATCTGGTTTCCACAAGATAAACACTTTTTGCAATTTTGTATGAAGTTTTATCTTATATTGCATGGATTTTTAATTTTAAGGTAACTGCTAACATTGTTATAGGTTAATTAAGTTATAATCAATAAATCTATTTGGAGAAGATTTGGGATTGAGTTTTAAAGGTTAAGTTGGAGATTATTTATTCACCCCCCCCCCCCCTANTTTATTCCCCCCCCCCCCCCCTAATTATCCTTTCCTATACCTACAAGACTATGAACAAAAGTGAGTCTGGAAATATTTCAAGCAAAAATCCTTCTTGTTCCACAATCAAACATATATATCTCAATTTTAAGCCAATTTTATCAGGACTTTTTAAGATAAGAAAAATTATGGAGCTAAAATCATGGATTTTCCACCTTTAAAATAAAAAGAAGCATAAAAAAATAAAGATCAAAATATTCAAGTTCTTAGGGTTGCAAATGATTTTCAAGATGAAAAAATTTATTAATTATAGACTACACCAATTATGTCTTAATTCTAAAAAAAAAATTTAAGAGTTTTTAGGTTTGAAATAAATATTTTAGCTAAGATACTATAGTCGATCTCCACCAAATAAAAACTAAATTTTAAATCATATTACTCTACATTTTTGGTTTTCCCATAAATTTTATTGTGTTGTAGGAGTAGACGTAAAAGCATTAAGGTTATAGGAATTTTGTGATATTTCGTAGTTGGAAATGCTCTAGTAGACATGCACGCAAAATTTAAAGGAAAAGAAAAGGCACCAAAATTTTTGAGAAAATGCCTCAAAAAGGTCTCAATATTTTAGTTTCTCAGACTTTTTAGAAAACCAAGGCATGGAGCACAAATGATGGGTAATTTTTTATATTTCTCTTTCTTGTTTGGAACCATTGATTGGAGAATATAAGTCATATTTTATACTAATCTTTGTAACTCTTTAGTGTAGTGAGTATTATTCAAATTCGGGTGTTATTATTTCTCACTGTACCATTTTACCTTGATTCCTTAGACAAATATGGAGATTTTAAGGAAACATTATGAAAGTTATAGAAAATAAAAGAATACCCTAGTTGAACCTTGTGGAGAATTAATGCACACAATAGGAAAATAGATGGAATTTAATCCTAGCTTGTTAGAATTTTCTGATCTACAACAACAAGTGTCAGAAGAATAAACTACTTCAAAACCTTCTTCCCAAGGTTCTTCTTGTTGGATGACGTTGGAATTGGCTACTACTGATGTTATTAGCATTCATGTTTTGTCACTTATTTCAACATATGTTTCTATGGAGGAAGAACAGAGTGGTTATTTGATGAAGGGTAATACCCTTATTAACAATAATGCACAGCAAAATCGAGAATAACAAGATTTTCAAAGATGGGAAATGGGATTTCTATTTGTTGGGATTAATGGGAAGTAGTACTAAGAGGGGAGGGGTGAATTCGTACGTCTAAAACTTTTAACTCTTTTCACCTTTTGATCATTAGCAATCATTCTTTACTGTATTACCAACCATTACTGATGTTCTTCTTATGCAAGTAGTATTAATTCATAATCTTTAATTGTTTGCAACATTCATAGAAACATTCATGAAAATAATAAACACATAACACAAGATATGATATCACAGAAAACTCCTATTACAAAGTAAAAACTGCGGTGGGATGGCACCCATAAAACTTCACTATCTCCAGAATGGAAGGGAGCCAGTAAAGGCTTACAATTGATCACTTTTGATGATCTACCCTGTTAGGAGTATTAAAGTGGAGACCAGTTAAGATCTACTCTGTTAAGAGATTTTAGCAACACTGATTTAAGTGTGCACTCGGTTAAGAGATTTACAATAGGACTGTTAGGTCCACCTTTCTTGAAAGGATTTCTTAAGTGTACTACACTTGTTAGAATAATTACAATATGTTTGACCTAACTATATGCAATCTATAATTACTGATCAAAGATCCATTAAATCTCTCATAATATGAATATCACCTATAGTGATTGATGAATACCTTTTCTCTGCTCATCGGTAGCCTGTGTTCTTGTTCTTGAGACTAATTTGATCCTTTTCTGTCCTTCTACATGAATTCTCTTCTCTAATCCTTAGATGCTCTCAGTGACTACAATCATCATTGAACAACATGTTCGCAATAGATTGAGCATCTATTTACACAAATATTTGACCTATTTTAGAATCACACATTACAATGTTAACTCTAGATCCAAGGTTTACAACTTGACCTTGATCTTTAGTTTGCATGTTTTAAATAAGTTAGATTGATTAAAACAATAGTAAAATTACATTTCTTCCTCCGCACATAATGGATTTAAAAAAAAAACAAGAAGCTAAATATACAACTTCAATATTTTATCTGACTTGGAAAGTCAGATCCACTTTTTGCAGGATGTAACTAACTGTCGGTTCTTGGTCATTGGGTTGAACTGAAAATCTATCGGCATTCCTTCATTGAGCTGATCATCAGTTTCCCTTCATCTATTGGGTTCCTATCTTTTTTGTTTCATCGGGTTTCACTGTTGTTACTCGTTGGGTTCCTTTATCCCTTTTGTCATCGGGTAACACTGAATAGTGTTTTTCAGGATGCTTTGTACTTTGGCAGTATCGAGTAACCTTGGCATCGGGTAGTTTTGTGCCCTATCTATTGGTATAGTGTAAACTGATGGTGTAGATCATGTTTTTCCTTGTATATACTAATGGAAAAATATAATTCCTTCAATCTCCCCCTTTGACATTAGTATCAAAAATTGATATGTGCATAATACTAAAGTGTTTAGTATGTACACCATGTCTATATCCTTGTCATTATATGACTTCCCCTAACTGTTGCATCGGTATAGTATAAGTATAATGTACATGTATACTTGCCTTTGTACTATACATTCCTTATTCTTTGCTCTTTCAAATGTTTGACTATACACATCATTTCCTCCTTTCATTTCCCCCTTCTTTTACTGTGACTGTACATATCACTTCCCCCTATATACTAACTGAACTGTATGTACATATCACTTCCCCCTTTATTTGATACTCATGAAAAAAATGTATAACTTATAAGATGCCAAAAATGTGTAACTTACAATGTGTCAAGAATACGTGAATGGGTGTTCTTGATGTCTTTGAGCAATTTCTCCCATTTTTATTTTAGTAGTTCTAGTGCCATGTGCTCTTGCTCTAGCCTTACATGCATAACATAAATGTTGTCTAGGACAAACATTTATGGGGTGGCAATTAGTGTTTTTGCCTATGTCATATGTTTCTGAAATAGTGAGAGTGTCAGTAAGAGTTGTGCTTGAAGCTCATTTACCTCATCTATAGACTTGGTCTCTATAATTTGAATGTCCTATCTCAATTTTTGAGCTTGCTTTAGTTTCTCATTGTGCAATTTTATTGCCTCTTCACTATTCATGAGACTTTGTGCACTTGTTTGAAGATCAACATCTATTTGTGCTATCTTATCGGTATAATCCTGGGTGAGTTGTGTTGAAATTTGACTCCCAGGGAGTATATGGCTTATTTTTTGTTGTCATTATGGAAACAAAGTCATATGAAGTTTTTGATAGTTAACTATGAAGTCAAAATTGACTAAGTGTAGAAGACAGAACAGAACAGTGACTTGCAGTCGATCAGGGCATCAACGCACATGCGTACGACCACATCAAGATATGTGAATTCATACTTAAGCTCTATGGTATGTTATTGTGCTTACCATATACACGCATGGTACAGAATAGCAGTATTGACAAGTTATAGAAAGAACAAGTTCACCAGCAGTCCAGAATACAGAGTATGAAGCCAACTTCATAATTTTGATTAGCGTGTAATATTTTGTTATGTAAAGGATAAGCACCTATTGTATTAAGTTTATAATCATGTATTAAACATTTTTGTAAGCACTCTTAAGCCAAATTTTTTGGAAGTATTGTGTATTATGTTTTTGGGCCGACTAAGGTCTTGTTTGTAGTCGCATCTATTTAGGCGTAAAGATATATATGTAATGCAAAGATACATTTGAAGTGTCATTGAATAAGTTAGAGAAGATTTATAGCAAAGTAGTATGAAGATATCAACATGAGATAGAGCCCTTAAAGAAGTTAAGAGCATAAGTGCGTAACTGGAACCAATCAAACATCTGTTTCACATACAACAGTTCATTCTTGAATATAGTGCATATATATTCTTAGGAGGTTGTAGCCTTCTTTCTCTTTAAGCAATGAGCTCTTGGATAGTGATTCCTCACCCCTAATATGGTTAATTATAAAAGACTCCTAATAGGGTCAAACCCTTAACCAGGTCATTGCACTCATATTATAAATACTGCTTCTAACAGGGCAAAGAAACTTTAACAGGTTCATTATACTAGTACAATATTTGTGGGTAATTCCCACCGGGGTTTTCCTCTAATCAAGGTTTCCCCATAATCATATCAAGTGTTATGTGTTCTTGTGTAAAGCTTCATTGGATGTATATTTGATTTATTTTTAAGTTTCTGAATTTGAATAATTAGCTAAACACTGATTCAACCCCCCCTCTTAGTGTTTCCAACAATTGGTATCAGAGCCTGGTCCTCAGAGGGAAAATTTTAACCACTTGAGGAGATCATGGATTTAGTAGAATTCAAACATCTAAAAAAGAATCTTAAAGCATCCCTTGAAGATCTAGATAGATCTGAGAAAGAAAATGAAGAACTCAAACTAAAATTTGATGGCTCACAAATGCTTATCAAGAAACTAAGGAAAGAACTAAAAGATTGCTCCACCAATGATTTGAAACTGAATTAAGAGAACAAGTCTCTGAAAGATAAGATAGAAGAATTGAATGATCAGTTAGCTAATAGCTTAATAGCTATTGAAGAGAAGAACAAAGAAAAAAAAATTAGATGAAGAACTCATGCAAGCCAATATGAAAATCTTGGAATTGGAAAATATCAAGAACAAAATTGAATATGAATTATCAGGAGAAAAAGACAACATTGATAAACTACACACAAGCTCTGATCTAATTAAATCATAGCTCTATGCAAAAAAGATAAAAGGTGACACCACTGGTATGGGATATAGTTTAGCTCAAATTAAGATCAACTCATCACAAGAAAGAAAGAAAGCTCTAACAGAATCTTCAGAAGAAAAGAAAACTGAAAATCATGAAGAGACTAAAGCAGAAGATAAGCACAAGGCAGTCAACCATACTTGCTATGCCTATAACAAGCATGGACACTTGGCAAGAGATTGTAAGAATGTAAGACCCTTGAATGGTTACTGTTACTCCTATAATAAGTTTGGTCATATGGCTATTCATTGCAGAACAAATCAAGGAAATCAGCCACAACTGAACCAAAGGAATCAAACTCAATTCAATCAGAGAAATCAACCTCAAAGAAACTTGCAGAAAATTACATGTCAGATATGTAACTACAATGGACACACAGCTAAGAAATGCAGCATGATGAATAACAAAACCAAACCTCCTATCATCTGTCACTCATGTGGAAAAGCTAGACATATTTCAAGGTTTTGTAGATCAAGAACAAAAGGACAAGAGAATCCCAAGAAGTCTTTGTTTGAAGAATCAGGAGAAGTCAAGTTTGTGGAAGCCAAAGCTAACTCAAATAAAATATGGGTTGAATTAAAGAAGGACATTGAAGAGAACAAGGTAGCAGATACATCCTTAGTGGACGCACCTTCTACTTCTGAATAGTTGACCCTCATGACCTCTTAAGGGGAGCTATTCTAGCTCTAAACCCCTGCATGGCTGGTATACTCACCTCTGAGTATGTGCCTATGGATTCATGCATGAAATCATGAATTGAGGTTGTATGCATTCATGCAAAGCCTTTACTTCGTTCAGAACAAAGTTTTAAATTCTCTCTGTAAACCGCTTTACGGAAACAAGCATTAAATGTAATTGATCTTTATATAAAGATCTTATAGACCTCACTTTACATTTGAGATTGGAGCATTCAAAAAGAAGATAGGCATCAAGAATCAAAGCACTACAACTTGAAGGATTATTTGGTTTGTGAATGGATTATGTTTGGAATGGAACCCTAGCAGTTGTGTCATTTCAGAATCATCGTGAAACCCTACTTAACCAAGTCACAAGTAAGTATGGCAACCCATGTTGTATTCGACATTGCTGAGAGGAAGAGATTTGTTTTTAAGAAGCATCCATTCAAGTCCATACTGGATGATGTTGAAGGAGCATTCTCTAGGACTCCACTTGGATTCGTACATGTAGAAGACATCCGCGCATATGTTTATTGCAAAAAGGAAACAGTTGGAGACAACAACATTGCATCTCTCATGGGTTCTATGATGAAACCAGATTATACATTCAAGGATGAATATGCGCATCTCACCGATAACCCTATCTTTGAGTATTCCAATCCGCATGAGTTTTATGAGCCATAATGGGTGAAGATATTACTAAGTAGGATACATGATGATCTATACTAGATAGGTGAGGTTCCTATTTGCATCACTACTATTCTAATTCATGAGATGACTGGACTACCCAAGACTGGACCAGTTCTTCCAACTGGTAAAGATGTTAAGAAACAAGTTGAGCAAGCATGCTTATCTAGGAGTGATAGGCATGGTATGACAGTTGATCCCATCAAGGAAGATGACATAAATCTAGTTACCATGATACTGGGTTATAAATTCCAGCATGCAAGAAGACTAAACAATGTAGCTACAGCTACTGTCTTAGCAGAAATAAAAATGGTGAAAGACAATACTCAGTACATCCTATGTGAGATATTGCATGCTCAATTGATTGACAACATCTGAGCTATCAAGCATGATAAGAGTAGGATATTCAGGTTTGGTTCACTAATCATATATCTCTACTTCCACATAGTAGGAAAGGTTGCAACTGTCTATCTAGATAGAAGCAAATCCACTATGTCACAAATTTCACTAAAAGCCACATCAGAGAGTAGTGTGAAGGATTATATGGACATGGACATCAAGAAATTCAGAATCAAGATGCAAAAGAGGTTTAGGATACCTGAGAAAATAGTTGAGAAGTACAAAGACACCATATGCTTCATGGTGGGGACTAACTTTACTTGCATGTAGCAGTTGAACCTAGGACAAAATGGATTCACCCTCTTGGTTATGAAGTCAAAGAACATGTTTTGGAAGGTTATGCACAAGTTCGCCTATCTGAGCCCAAAGATCCCAAAGAACCTAGATGGGGCACCTATAGGGAAAAGACAAATCAAGTTGATTATGTCCTATACAGTGCTGAGAACAAAAGGAAGGCATCTAGGATTACCTCAAATATTCTAAAAGTTCATGGTGTTACACAAGAGGATCTTGACAGAGCTAGAGAAGCTAAGATAGCCAAAGAACTTGAAAAGACTCCCACTGAAGAAAAAATAGAAAAGACTGATGATATGCCCAAGAAGAAGAAGAAGAAATCAAATGAAGACACATCTACGCCATAAACCACCATTGATATAGATGCATCTCCACCATCAGTACCTAGCAAGAAGTCTAGAGGAAGGAAGCAAGCGCCCACTAGTCATCCATCCTCAAGAACTACAAGGAGCAAGGTAAAGAACACACAAGCTCCTCCTGAGGTAGGTTTCATACTTAGTCTTAATGTCTTAAGGAACAAAATTATCAATGAATGAAGACTAGAGTCTCTCAAGAATGTATATGACAAATATCAAGAGATAGACAAATCAGAGATTCATTATACGATCATCTCTCATATGATAAAGTTTAAAAGGACTGTGTTGGAACTCAAGACTGTCATACCAGACAAGGTATGAAACATACTTGATATGTTGAAGAGGCAAGCAATTGAAGAGGATATGAGGATAAGAGAAGAAACATTGGATAGTCTTCTCCTGGTGTGCTCGCATGATGAGAAATTCATTTTGTTGGATTTAGTAAAGCCGCACCTAAGAACCAAAACAAGGGTTCTCCATATCATGAATAGGGAGTATGATCTAGTCAATGAAGAGACTCAGAAAGCATTTGAGTGGGTATTTCTAGATAGACATATGTATCCATCAATGGCGCCTATAGCTATGGAAACTACAGTTCCTCCTAAATAGGTTGTAGAACCAGTAATTCAGAAAGCACCTAAGACAGGTCCATAGGTTGCAGCACCCTCAGTCTCAATAGCCTCTGATACAAAAAAATATTCAGGGGATACTATAGTGATTGATGATATCAAGATATCTATGACCGCCTCTGATAATGATATGGATAAAATTGGAAAAGCATTTCTGAACTCGAAAGAGATAGAGAAGGCATGCACTAATGATACATCTTTGCAACAAGATAAAGCTCCCTCTATAGATTCAACAGATTTGAGCAAAGAGGAAGATAATCACAATAATGAGATACCATTCATGGAGACCCCAGTTAAAAGTGAGTGCACAAAAACTAGTTAGAATACCATATCCACACCATCCATTAAACCATCTACCTCATTGTTGTCAAGTTTAACTCCTGACTCAGGAAGTTTGGATGCTTGGGGAGAAGAAGACCTCATTAAGATCAGTGTCCTAGCCATGGAAAAGGCCAAAGAGAAATAGGTTATGAGGAAACCTCTCTTCTTAGAATCAGTAAATATTTTGAATGACCTAGTACCTACAGATAAGAAAGTAGAAAAAATTCAGTCTGTGGATAATGTAGACAGTATACTAACAAGCTTTAAAGCACATTTTACAAGCTTAGAAGACTCAGCTACTAGAATTGTAGAAGATGAGTACAAAAAGAAAAGGTTGAATGAACTAGTAAAGAAGTTTTCCTTAGATTTAAAATCATTAAAAATTGGTCAGTCTATGTTGAAAGAGCTGGAAGCTAAAGATAGAAATGTAATAGCCAACTGCATGGATAGGGTGAAATTGACCTCTAAACATATCAAGAAGATAAAGGAGACAAAAATATTGGTTGAAAGTGTTAGGAAATTAGTCAAGACATCCATGCAAGACATGAAAATCTACAAAAATATCTATCAAGGTCATCTTGACAAGATAGAAAAAGATAAAATGGAGATCAATAAGATAAGGACCCGGCAAACTCAGTTGAGAAATGCACTTGTGCCCTCCTTAGTAGTTCTAGATGAGAACATCAAATAGATTGATTCCACTATTGTCACATATGATCAAGGTCCCTGCATGGACCTGATAAAATTGAGAAGCTCACTTATGCTCTATGCACCCATCTCCAGACAGTTGATGCAATGAAGGCATTCTAGCAGCAAGAGATAAAGAATCTTCAAGTTGTATATCCAGATGTATATATGGAGTAAGTATCTAGAGACTTACAATTTTGACACCTTTGTCATTAATGTCAAAGGGGGAGTAATATACAAGGAATATGTGTATAAAGGGGAGTAGTATATATTATAAAGTAGAATGATATACAGTTTTTGTGTTAGTCAATTTTGAGTAACTTGGCCACATTCCTTTGTTGCCATTAATGAAAAAGGGGGAGATTGTTGGCAAGTTCACTCCCATGGAGTATATGGCTTATTTTGTGTTGGCATTATGGAAACAAAATCATATGAAGTTTTTGATAGTTAACTATGAAGTGAAAATTGACTAAGTGTAGAAGACAGAACAGAACAGTGACTTGCAGTCGATCAAGGCATTAGTGTTGTTGGAATTATATTGGAATGATGTACTAAGAGGGGAGGGGTGAATTAGTACCTCTAAAACTTTTCTTGGTTAGCCCATTGACCCTTAATCATCAATTTGTAAATTATCTTATCTAATTTTTCATCTTTCTTTATGTATATGCAATCATATCATATGTTATTTAGTATGTAACCATAACAGAAACATTCATGAAAATAGATAACACATAACACAAGATATGATATCGCAGAAAACTCATGTTAGGAAGTAAAAACTACGGTGGGGATTGTTACCCACAAGAATTCACTATCTGCAGATAAGAAGGGGCTAGTTAAGGATTACAATTGATCACTTCTGATGACCTACCTTGTTAGGATTATTATAGTGGAGACCTATTAAGATCTACTTCATTTGAAGCTTTAGAAACACTATTAAGTGTGCACTTTGTTAAGAGATTTGTAAAGAACGGTTAATTCCACCTTCTACAAAAGGATTTTAGATGTGATGCACTTGTTAGAATGCAACTACATAATTCTTTAATTTGATGATGTATGCAATATTTAATTGCTAATAACAGATCCTATTAAGCTTCATACATATAAGTAATCATCCTACCATGATTGAATAATACCTTTATCTGCTTGTCTGTATCCTCTATGTGTTCTTGACAACTGATGTGATCTGTTTTGAAATTTGTATGAATTCTACCTTTTTCTCCTTAGATGCTCTTCATGGCTATCAACAACAATGAATTCATATCTCACAATTGATTTGAACATCTATTTATACTAGATTTTTGCTCAATTCTTGATTCATGCTTTGCAAGTTAACTCTAGATCCAAGGTTTACAACTTGACCTTGAACTTTAGTTAGATATGTTTTAGATCTATTAGGATGATTTAAAACATTTACATAAAGCTTGCTTGACCCTCAAGTTATGATTTAAAACAAATTAAAACTCTATAAATAGAATTACATTGCTTTATTTGACGTGTAAAACGCAGATCCATTTTTTGTGGGTTCTCTAACTAATTGTCAGTTTTGACGGTCAATTTTCTTGGTTGTTGGTGTTCCTTTCTTGAATTGGTCGTCGAGTATGCCTTTTCTATTTTGTCAGTTTTGTTCTCAAAACTGTGTCATCGGTGATGATCTCAATGTTATGTTATTGACCTGTTGGTGATGTCTTGTTCACTTCATTACTGCAACACTTGTCAGTGTTCGTCGGTCAATTCCATACTTAGCATTTTCTCATGACCTCTATGTTCTATCAGGTATGCTCGTTGTTCACTGGTAATGCTTGTAGTCTGTCCGTGATGCTTGTAGTCTGTCGGTGATCTCTGTCAATGTTTTTCACTAAGTGTACTAATGGAAAAATTAATGTCATCAATCTCCCCCTTTGACATTAGTATCAAAAACATGATATGTGCAACATACTAAGTGTATTAGTATGTACACCTATGTATACTCCTTCCTTAGTCATATGAATGACTCCCCCTATGTATATGTTGGTAAGTGTAAGTATATATACATATCCTTATGTACTTTTATTAAATCCTCTTTTTTTTTATATATATATTGTACATAACTATCTTTATATATCCATTCCTTCTGTACATACAATATACATATCTTTATATATCTGTTCCTTCTTTACATATAATATACATTTCCTTTCCTCTTTTTTTGATTCTAAAGGCAAAGGTACTTACAAATTGTCAAAAAGGTGGGAATGTGAGTACTTGAACTCCTCCATCATCTTTTCCCATTTCTCCTTTAGCATTTCTAGAGCCATGTGATCCAGTGAAATCCTTACATGTATATCATAGATGTTGTCTACTACAGACATCTCGGGGGTTGTAATAAGATTTCTTGCATCAAAAATATGTTGTTGTAGAATAGTAAGATTAGGCAGAATGTGTGCCTGTAGTTAGGTAATCTCACCTCTTAGTTGAGCTTCAACATCCCATATTTCTTGCCTTAGCCTATTAGCCTCTATGACCTTATCATGATGCACCTTTATACTCTCTACATGTGAGGTTAGGCTTTGTGCAATGTTTGTGACATTTGAATCTATCTCTACTAGTTTGTCACTATTTTCTTTTGTAAAATTCTCAAGTGTGCACATTTTTTGAACTAAGATTATTGCTTTAGCAATCATTGGCTCTAATTGATTAGTTAGTTTAGAGAGCTTTACCTTGTTCAATGCCACTTCTTGGCTGATTGTATCAATTAACTTGTATTGGTACTTCTTTTCTGCTTGTTCTTCCATAGCTTGTTCTGCATCTATATTTTGCTCTGTGATGGCATCGGTAAGAACAACAATTTGTTCCTTAACTGTAGCATTTGGTTCAAGTTTTACCTCAAGAACAATTTGTTAGAGAATATCTCTTACCTTGTCAAGTGCCATTGTTTCCCTGTGTTCTTGTATCATTTTATTTTGAATGGCTTTTCTTTGACATAACACTCCAAACTCTTGAAGTTTATCACTGTCCAAAGTGGTAATATCTGAGTTTGGAACTTCTATGACTTCATCTAGTGTGACAGCCAAGATTTCTTTCTTTACTATTTTCTTCTTCTTCTTCTTTGGCTAGGTGAAAAATTGATGTACTACCATCTGTAAAGTGTGAGTTTGGGTTGATTTTGTAGGTGAGGGTTGAGAAGATGATGCATCCTTTTGTATCTATTCTGAGTCCACCTACTGGTTTGGTGAATATGTCTCTTCATTTTCCTTGGGTGTATCAACAGATGTATCTTCTTTAGGTTTTATACCTTCATCCTACTTGACTCTTTCACTTTTATCTTTTTCTTCAACCTTTCTCAATGTATCATCATTTTTGTTATCTGCCTCTTTGTTTTGATCTTTTGACACTTCTTGCTGGTTGTTGGTTGGATCCTTCATTTCTATATATGTATCCTTGTGAGTGTTGGATGCATCTTTTTTTCATCGGTACCCATATCCTTGGGTATATTATCATCTTTCTTAGATGATTTATCTTGACTTGACTAAATATCAATAGCGTCTATTAATATATTCATGTTTGTCGGTGTATTGACTGTTGTAGTGTCAATAGTTGTATCATGTCTGTCAGTATTGCCCTTTGTAGCATTTATGTCTTCATCTTTTTGAACTTCTGTTGCAGTCTCTTGTCCTGTGGTGTCATTGACAATGTTGTCTAACCATGATTCATCATTTATATCAACATCTAAGTTTCCTTTTATTGACAATTCTTCTTTTCTAACTTCTTCATCCTCTAAGTTGATGTGGATGGGGCTTGCTGGTACTTGATCATCTTCATCATCTTTTCGCCAGTCTTCATCTATAATGTCAGTCTATTTTTGGCCTTTTATTTGTACCTCTTCACTATCTAACTCAACTGTTGAGTTATTTGTTTTAGTGATATTTTCCTTCTCATGACTACTTTCCTTATCAGGGTTGAGTATCTCACTCCATATATTATGTGTTTCTTGTTCTAGCTCTATAAGCTTCTCTTTAAGAAATTTATAAGCTCTGATTTTGGGTGAGAAACTTTTTGCATATTTCTCCATGATTTCATTGATTTCTTCTCTCTTTGATTAAAGAGGCATAAGAGAAACCAGTACTCTTTCTCTTATCCTTTTCTCCTCATGGAGTGCAAAAGTGAATCTAGAAGATATTCTAATCAATAGTTCTTGTGGAACATCACGTGTAGTGAATTGTAGTGGGACATAGTAGTGTCTGCACATCTTAGCAATAAGTGCATCTTCAATCTTATTATGTTCTATATAATCCCATCTTAACCATTTCCTAATCTTAGGATGTCCAATAGATGCAGCCTCAGAAATATACTTACATATTTCATCAATGTCTTCAGTGGGTGATGTAACCTTTGCTATTTCCTTTGCTTGTTTTATAGTGTCAGGTTCATCCATAGTTGAGTCCTCTAAGTCCTCATTTGTCTGAAAAAAATTTCTCCTTTTGGCTGGTGCCCTGACTGGTTGTTTTGCCTTTGGTGTGTCAGGTTTTCTCTTATACATCTTTCCTTTCACTATGGGAAAGGAATTGCATCTTGTGCTGTTTGACTTCTTGTTCTTGACTTCTTTGGTGGAGGAGGAGGTGGTGAATCATAATTCTCTTCCTCTGATTCATTTGGCTCTACTGTATCAACAATGGGAAGCTGGTCCTCAGTGACTTCCTCCTTACCCTCTTGTTTTTCTTCACCTTCTCTTTCTTTTTCTCCTTCAGAAGATATATTCAAATTCTTCACCATTATTTTTGACTATTTTACAGCCTTCTTGACAACAAGATTTGTTTTAATATTTTTTTTGGCCTCTTCATAGGTACCAAATCTTAGTTTCTTGTTGTCTACTGGTTCATTTAACAGTGCCTTAATGCACCCATTGGCTAATCCTAACTCATAAGAATTATCTGGTTGGTAACCTCATGGTGATGCTCAGTGCGTCTTAGAATCTTAGATTCTTTCTCTTGTAGTTTCTCTGTAATTTACCTCCTATCATCAATGGCTAGTTTTCTTTCATTTTCAGCTTTTCTAGCATCATTCATGACATCAATCATTTTCACCATTTGAGTCTCTTGACCAATTTGTAGCATCTTGATTTGATCTATCAGATGTAGATTGATCTCTTGTATACTTTTAATTATTCAACTGATGCATCTGAATATTTTCTCATTGATGATTCCGTTGTTTCAAAGTAATCTTGTATTTCCACTTCTTTGTAGTCTTTTTCATTCAACCTTGTTGCCATAATCTTTCTTTAATCAATAAATTTTCTCAATTTTATTCTCGCCTCCCTATACTACTCATAGTTTATTTGCATCTGTAACTGCTCATTCTCAATATTCATGTCCAGTCTGAACTTGTCCATTGCTCCAATCTTTTCTCTCAAGTCTTTAAGATTTTCAAGAGAGAGACCACGCTCTGATACCAATTGTTGGAATTATATTGGAATGATGTACTGAGAGGGGAGAGGTGAATCAGTACCTCTAAAACTTTCTTGGTTAGCCCATTAACCCTTAATCATCAATTTGTAAATTATCTTATCTAACTGTTCATCTTTCTTTATGTATATGCAATCATATCACAAGTTCTTTAGTATGTAACCATAATAGAAACATTCATGAAAATAGATAACACATAACACAAGATATGATATCGCAGAAAACTCCTGTTAGAAAATAAAAACTAGAGTGGGGATTGTTACCCACAAGAATTCACTATCTGTAGATAAGAAGGGGTCGGTTAAGGCTTACAATTGGTCACTTATGATGACCTACCTTGTTAGGAGTATTATAGTAGAGACCTGTTAAGGTCTACTTCGTTTGAAGCTTTAGAAACACTGTTAAGTGTGCACTCTATTAAGAAATTTGTAAAGAATGGTTAAGTCCACCTTATACAAAAGGATTTTAGATGTGATGCACTTGTTAGGATGCAACTACATAAGTCTTTGATCTAATGATGTACGCAATCTATAATTGTTGATAACAAATCCTATTAAGCTTCATACATATAAGTAATCATCCTTCCATGATTGAATAATATCTTTATCTGCTCATCGGTAGCCTCTGTGTGTTCTTGACAACTGATGTGATCTGTTTCTAAACTTTGCATGAATTCTACCTTCTTCTCCTTAGATTCTCTTCATGGCTATCAACAACAATGAATTCATATCTCACAATTGATTTAAACATCTATTTATACTAGATTTTGGCTCAATTCTTGATTCATGCTTTGCAAGTTAACTCTAGATCCAAGGTTTACAACTTGACCTTGATCTTTATTTAGATATGTTTTAGATCCATTAGGATACTTTAAAACATTTACATAAAGATTTCTTGACCCTCAAGTTATGATTTAAAACAAATTAAAACTCTATAAATAGAATTGCATTGCTTTATCTAACGTGTAAAACTCAGATCCACTTTTTGTGGGTTCTTTAACTGACTGTCAGTTCTAACGGTCAGTTTTCTTGGTCGTTAGTGTTCCTTTCTTGAAATAGTCATTGGGTATGCCTTTTATGTTCTGTAAGTTTTGTTCTCAAAACTATGTCATTGGTGATGATCTCAATGTTATGTTATTGACCCGTCGGTGATGTCCTATTCACTTCATCAATGAAACACTTGTCAGTGTTTGTCGGTCAATTCCATACTTAGGATTTTCTCATGACCTCTGTTTTCTATTGGGTATGCTCGTTGTTTACCAGTAATTCTTGTATTCTACCGGTGATGCTTGTAGTTTGCCAGTGATCTCTGTCAATGTTTTTCACTAAGTGTACTAATGGAAAAATTAATTTCATTAGCGCATGTGCGTACGACCACATCAGGATATGCGCATTTAGACTTAAGCTCTATGGTATGTTATTATGCTTACCCTATACACACATGGTACAGAATAGCAGTACAGACAAGTTACAAAAAGAACAAGTTCACCAACAGTCCAGAATATAGAGTATGAAGTCGACTTCATCATTTTGATTAGTGTGTAATCTTTTGTTATGTAAAGGCTAAGTTCCTATTGTATTAAGTTTGTAATCATGTATTAAACATTGTTGTAAACATGCTTAAGCCAAATTGTTTGGAAGCATTGCGTATTATGTTTTTAGGTTGACTAAGGTCATGTTTGTAGTCGCATTTATTCAGGTGTAAAGATATATATGTAATGCAAAGATACATTTGAAGTGTCATCGAATAAGTCAAAGAAGATGTATAGAAAAGAAGTATGAAGATATCAGCATGAGATAGAGCCCTTAAAGAAGTTAAGATCATAAGCACGTAACTGGAACTGATCAGACATTTGTGTCACATACAGCAGCTCATTCTTGGATATAGTGCATACCTATTCTCAGGAGGTTGTAGCCTTCTTTCTCTTTGAGCAATGAGCTCTTCGACAGTGAGTCCTCACCCCTAATAGGGTTAATTGTAAAAGACTCCTAATAGGGTTAGACTCTTAACCAAGTCATTGTACTCATATTGTAAAGACTGCTTCTAACAGGGCAAGGGAACTTTAACAGGTTCATTATACTAGTAGAATATTTGTGGGTACTAATTCCTACCAGGGTTTTCCTCTAATCAAGGTTTCCCCGTAATCATATCAATTGTTATGTGTTCTTGTGTTAAGCTTCATTGGATGTATATTTGATTTATATTTAAGTTGCTGAATTTGAATAATTAGCTAAACACTGATTCACCCTCCCCCCCCCCTCTCAGTGTTTCCAACAAGCTGATCAAGCGTGCATAACTTTTGTATCAAGGTTATTGATTCTGAATTTATTGGATCTATTGTGCTAACCAATTCAGCAAGCTTTACCTTTTACAATGCCACTTCTTGGCTTATCTTTTCTTCTAGCTTGAACTCATATTTCTATTCAAGTCTTTGTTCCATGATCTTCTCAACATCTATGTTCTAAGATGTGATTGTGTCTGTGAGAACTACTAATTGATCAAGCATTGGGGTTGTTTGATCAACATCTACATCTAGTACAATTTTTTGAAGTATTCCTCTTGCTGCTTCAAGTACCTTTGCCTCCTTTGTGTTTTTTCACAATTTTTCTTGCATTGGCTTCCTCTCACAGATTCTTGCATACTTTGTCAATGCAGTTGGATCCAATGTCCTGGGATCACAAAATGGAATCTCAATGATTTCATCTAGAGTGACTGGATTATTATGCTTTATCTTCTTCTTCTTTGAGACTTGTGTGGACACAGATGTATGAACTACCATTGCTAGATCATTTTTCCTCTCTGAAGTGCTTGGTGAAGGCTTTTTTGAAGATGCTTCTGGGGTGCACCTGTCAGTTTTGTGAAGATGTCTCTGTTGGAGATTTACTTCTGTGCAAATAATTGATTATATGTTTGACATTGATGAAAAAATATAATATACAGCAGTGTTCTATATGTAATTATCAATACAGATGTTCTGGAGCTATGTGTGTTCATTTACATGGTGTATACATGTTCTATATGTTATGTGCATTCACGTCGAGTCAAATATGAAGTTTCATTTGAGTGATGCTAATCAGTTATGATAGTTACAGTGATTGAAGACTATCTGTGAAGAGCCGACGTAATTACATTTTTTCTTGAGTTGCACCTATCTTTGGGATATGTGTGTTTGTATTCATGTTTAGTTATGAGTTAAATATAATTATCTAAAGGTGCCAAACATGTTCTACTGAAGGTTGCAGCCTTCATCATCTTAGCAGTGAGCTTTTGGATAGTGAGTCCTCACCCCTAATAGGGTTACTTGTAAAAGACTCCTAATAGGGTCCGACCTTTAACTAGGTCTTTGTACTTATTACATTGTAAATAACAACTCCTAACAGGGTTGCAAGATCTCTTAATAGGGATAATTATACTCAAGTATAGTTCTTTGTGGGTGCTAATTCCCACCAGGGTTTTTACCTATTTCGTTTCCCCGTAACCAAAATTGTTGTCTTCTCTATTGTGTTATCTGAATGTGCATTTTATTTATGTTAATTGATAGCTAAGTAAAGAATAATTAAAGTATCTAATAACTGATTCACCCTTCCCCCTCTCAGTTATCCTTTGGGACTATTCCAACAATTGGTATCAGAGCCAAGTGCCTTGGAGACAAATCCTAACAGCTTAAGGTAGATCACATGGCATACTTCAGGAAAGAGAGTGTTAAGTTTGATGGAGAAAACTATCTTGAATGGAAGAAAAAAATTATAGCACATCTTCAGTGCATTGGATTTGAGATCTATGAGATTTCCACTCAAGCAATTGAAGTTCCCACCTTGAAAGACCTTGCTAAAGAAGGCTCTACAATCAAACAAAATGAAGTGTTCACTCAAAATGCAATCACCAAAGAAGCCCTAATTAGTGCCCTATCCGAAGTGAATTTTTTGAGATCAAGAAGGTAGATAAAGCATACTCTATTTGGAAATACTTAGAAGATATGTTTGAAGGAGACATCCAAGAAAAGAATGCACGTAGAAAGACATGGAAGAAAAGATACAACAACTTAGAGATTCTACCTGAAGAAAACATCAAGCTTACAATCAAACAATAAATAAAGTAGTTTCATGTATCAGAAACAATGGTGGAGAAATCTCAGAGGATGATATATTGGACAAACTAATGACCACATTGACAACAGAATATGATAGAAAGATCAATATCTTAGATGAGAATATGAAATATTCAAAAGACTTCAAGAGAGAGACCTTGATCAGCAAAATATCTACATTTGACATATCAAGATTGAAGACAGAACCCAAAAGTGAGACAGCTTTCAAAGCCTCAGTCTACAGCAAGAAATCCATAAGAAGCTCTAGTAATAATGAAGAAGTGGATACAGAACTAGAAGAAATCATTGCTATGATTGCCAAGAAAGAAAGGAAAATTAAATGGAAATATGAAGGATAGCTACCATTCAAATGTTTTTCATGCAACAAAGTTGGTCACTTTGCAACCAAGTGTCCTACAAGAGTCAAGAGTTCATATCAGATTACAAGCCCAAGTGCACTAAGGAATGTTATCATGATGAAGATGGTGTAACTCATGATGAATCAAGAGAAGATGAAATTGGTTTTGTTTACATTAAATACATTGAAAATATGCTTGAATAAATGGACAAAGAAGATGAAGAAAAAGAACAAGAGTTAGCATTAGTTTCAAAAGCTGACATTAGAACTGACTAGATCATTGATAGTAGATGTTCACACCACATAACAGGAGATAGAGAAATATTTGTACATTTGTACAAATACAAAGGTGGCATGGTTAGATTTGGAGATAACACTCCCAAACCTATCATAGTCATAGGTTCTATCACCTTAGATGGAAAGAATAAGACAGATGTTCTTTATGTTGATGGTTTACATCATAACTTACTAAGTGTTGGACAATTACTTGATAAATAATATCATTTGGAATTCAAAAACAACTAGTGCATCATTAACAACAAAGAAGGAGACATGATTGCATCAATCTCAAAGACCAAAGGTATTGTCTTTCAGCTCAATTCAAAAGTAAGTTGTTTTGTTGCAAAATTGGATGATAGTTGGCTATAGAACAAGAGACTTTGTCATATCAATTTTGACAACATAGTCAAGATAAGTAATGTAAAGGCAGTAAGATACCTTCCAAGTATTGTAAGACTAGTTGACACCATGTGTAGGGAGTGTGTGATGGGAAAGCATGTGAGGACCTCATTCAGGAGAAAACAAGACTCTACAAAAAACAAATTAGATCTGATACATACAGACCTATGTGGACCTACTCAAACAAGATCTTACTATGGAGAAAGGTATTTCATTTTGTTTGTTGATGATTTCTCAAGGATGATGTGGGTTGCATTCTTAAAAGACAAATATGAAGCTTTTGAGAAGTTCAAAGTGTTCAAAGCTAAGGTTGAGAATGAATCTAGACTAAAGATAAAATTTTATGAGATCTGATAGAGGAGGAGAATTCACTTCTGACCAATTTTATGATTACTGTGAAGAACATGGAATCAAGAGATAGTTAAGTGCACCTAGAACCCCTCAGCAGAATGGAATTGCAGAAAGAAGAAAAAAAATAATACTTGATACAGCGTGCACTATCATGATTGAAGGAAAGGTTGCCCATACCTATTGGAGAGATGCGATCAATACAGAAATCTATACTATCAATAGAATATAATTAAGGCTAGGCACAGAAAAGACACCCTATGAAATTTGGTTTGGTAATGTACCTACTATAAAATAATTCAGAGTCTTTGGAAGAAAGTGCTACATCAACAAAGATGATAGAATTGGCAAGTTTGATGCTAGAAGCAATGAAGGTATTTTTCCTGGTTACTCTACTAAAAGAAAAGCCTATAGATGTTTTAATCTAAGATTAAAGAAGATCATTGAAAGCACTCATGTGAAGATTGATGAGAAGTTTATTATTCAAGAGAGATATTATGAATGTGCTCCTATGATTGAAGATGAGCCTAGACCTATCAATAAAGACACAATTATTGAATAAATGTTTGACTGTATTGATGTTTCATGCAACAATCCTGAACCAAGTCAAGAAGAAACACAGATTATAGATGAGAGTGTCACTCCTAAGAACTCAAAATACACATCCAAATACCACTCTAAGGATGACATCATTGGAGATCAGAGCGCTAAATTCTTGACAAGATCTAGAGAAAAAGGTTCAACCATTGATGAAGAGGTATGCCTACTTTCTCATATTGAACCCTTAAGTGTTGAAGATGCATGCAAAGACTCAGATTGGAAAAGTGATATGCAAGAAGAATTAGATCAAATAGCCAAGAATGATACATGGGAACTGGTCCCAAGACCTCATGACAAGAATGTGATCAGAACAAAGTGGATATTTAGGAACAAAATGAATGAAGAAGGCACAGTGTTAAGGAACAAGGCAATATTAGTGTGTAAAGGATATGCACAGATAGAAGGTATAGATTACACTGATACATTTGCCCCAGTGAGCAGACTTGAAGCTATCAATTTTTTTTTCACCTATGCAACATTCAAGAACTTTAAGGTATACCAAATGGATGTCAAGTTAGGTTTTCTGAATAGTGACTTGAAGGAAGAAGTCTACATAGAGAAGCCTGAAGGATTCAAACTTTCAGATAAACCAAGCATGGTATGTAGATTAAAGAAAGCACTTTATGGACTTAAACAGGCCCCAAGAGCTTGGTATGAGAGACTTGATGGTTACTTAACAAAGATAGGATTTAGAAAAGGAGCAACAGACTGTAATTTATTCATAAGAGAGACAGA
>MU224722.1:1123773-1168988 GCA_018584345.1 Thuja plicata | reverse complement strand
AAATGAGCATGATTGGACCTATCAAATATTTTCTTGGATTGAATGTAAAACAAATAGACAAAGGCATATTCATAAATCAGTCTAAGTATGTGAAGGAGATATTGAAGACTTTCAAGATGGAAGATTGTAAACCAGTAAGCACCCTCATGATAACAGGAAGCAAGTTTTCTAAAGATGATGATTTCACAGTAGTTGACAAGACCCTATACAAGTCTATGATTGGAAAACTCATATATATTACTCAATCTAGACCTGATATTTCTAATACAGTTGGCATTTTTGGAAGATTTGTAGCTAAACCCAAGAAAAATCACCTAATGGTAATAAAAAGAATATTCAAATACTTAAAAGGGACTATCGACTATGGTTTATGGTATCCTAACTCAGAGACTATATAACTTCATAAGTATATAGAAGCAGATTGGGCAGGTTGTATTGATGAGAGAAAGAGTACATTAGGAGGAGTAGTATTTCTTGGAGATAGATTAGTCACTTGGACAAGTAAAAAGCAAAATTGTATCTCTCAGTCAATAGCAGAAGTTGAGTATGTTGCAAAAACATTGAATTGTTCAATAATGGTTTGGATCAAATAGATGATTAAAGACTTTGGTATTCAGATTGATTGTCCTATTGTTATTCACTATGACAACACTAGTACTATCAATATATCAAAGAACCCTGTGATGCATGCAAAGACAAAACACATTAAGATCAAATACCATTTTCTAAGAGAAAAAGTTGTAGACAAAGAAGTAAAGTTTGATTATGTGAGCACTAAAGAACAATTAGAAAATATTTTTACAAAGCCATTATCAAAATATAATTTTGAGTATCTCATGGAGAAGTTGAGAGTAATTCCCTTTCCTGAGTCTAATTAGAATTTGCAGCAAGAACATCAGTCATTGGTGACTGATGAATGGTTGACTACTCTACTTCTGGAGTAGTACCTATGCTTAATGGTGTTTAACACCCTTTGTCATTGATGCCAAAGGGGGAGTATTAGTAAGGGGGAGCATATATTCTGGGGGAGTATATAGAGAAGAAGTAGTGAAGAGGAAATTTTGATGAGGATATTGAGAAGATTGTAAAAATAAGGAAGACACTTTGAGTTGATGATATCATATGCTGCCATCAATGTCAAAGGGGGAGATTATTGGAGATTTTCTTCTGCGCAAATAATTGATTGTATGTTTGTCATTGATGACAACATATAATAAACAACAGTGTTCTATATGCAATTATCAGTACAGATGTTCTGGAGCTATGCGTGTTCATTTTCATGGTGTATACATGTTCTAGATGCTATGTGCATTCATGCCGAGTCAGATATGAAGTTTCAGTTGAGTTATGCTAATCAGTTATGATGTTTATAGTGACTGAAGACTATCTGTGAAGAGCCGGCATAATTACATTATTTCTTGAGTTGTGCCTATCTTTGGGATATGCGTGTTTGTATTCATTTTTAGTTATGAGTTAAATATAATTATCTAAAGGTGCCAAACATTTTTTATCAGAATTGTGAAGTTGGAGTTAATTTGGTGGAGTTGACTTTGTGAAGTGTCGCATCTATTCAGTATGAGTTGCATGTTTCTAATTAGATTGTGTGGTTGATGTGGCCGAATAAATAATTATTGAAGGGACTCCTAGAGCCGATGAAGATCACATTTTTTGGAGAAGATACTTATAGTAGTTCATTTGATGAACGCCAAGTGTGAATGAGAAGAGAAAAGATAGGAAAATTACAGAATAGAATGTCTGTTGTTTTGGGACAGTAGAGACATTTCATTCATCTAGAAAAGATCTATGTGAAGAAGTGTAAGTATACAATACACTGGAACTGATGAAGACAGTAGGTCTACTCAAACAGTTCATCTATTAGATATAGTGTATATCTATTCTACTGAAGGTTGCAGCCTTCACCATCTTAGTAGTGAGCTTTTGGACAGTGAGTCCTCACCCCTAATAGGGTTACTTGTAAAAGAATCCTAACAGGGTCTGAACTTTAACCAGGTCTCTATACTTATTGCATTGTAAAGAACAAATCCTAATAGAGTTACAAGATCTCTTAATAGGGATAATTATACTCAAGTACAGTTCTTTGTGGGTGCTAATTCCCACTGGGGTTTTTACCTATTTGGTTTCCCTGTAACCAAAATTGTTGTGTTCTCTATTGTGTTATCTGAATGTACATTTTCTTTATGTTAGTTGATATCTAAGTAAAGAAGATAATTAAAGTAGTTGATAACTGATTCATGCCCCCCCTCTCAGTTATCCTTTGGGACTATTCCAACAGTCTCTCCATCAACCTTGGGTATCTCTGCAGATTTTTCTTCTATTTTCTTCTCCAGCTCATCTTTCTTTTCTTGTTTACTCTTTTCTTTCTACGTGTCCTCTTCTACCTTTTGTTCTCCCTCTTTACTTTGATCAGTAGACTTATCTTTCTAATCATCATTTGTAGCTTGTTCTACAGTTGTGTCCTTTGTGTCATTTGTTGTGTCTTTTTCTTCTGTATCACCCTTGTCCTCGGGTGTGCTTGTATATTATGCATTAGACCCTTCATTACCTTCTAGTATATTGATGGCCTTCATCAATACTGGCATATTTCTTTGTGTGCTATCTTGGGTTGTATCTAGAGTGGTGTCCTGCTCGTTACTTTGATCTTTTTGAGCAGTGACATCTTCATCTTTTTGTATTTATTCTGCAGGGTCTAGTTTTATTCTGTCCATGACTGAAGTGTCCTGCCATGTCTCATCAGCAACATCCATGTCTTTATTGGATTAGGTCTCCATTTTTCGTTGCTTGATCTGATCCTTAAGAGATATTAATATAACATCTTCTTTTTGAGGATCTTTATCAGAGTCATATTGTGTTATGTCTTGAATGTCAAGATCATCCATGACTTTGTCCAAATCTATTGGCTCCATATCTTCAACATTGTCCAAAGAAATGTGTTGAGGACTTGCCTTGTCTTTCTCCTCCTCTCTATGAGGTGTGTTGTTGAGAAATAACTGTTCCTCATGACTTATTAACTCTATAGGCAGATCTAGGAGTTGTCTCCATTTAGTCTCGGTCATTATGTCTAGCTCTATGAACTTATCCTCTAGCACTTTGTAAGCTCTTATTTTGGCTACAAATTTACTTGATTGCTTCTTCATTATCTCTTTGATTTCTTCTATTTTAGATTTGAGAGGCATAAGTGTGACAAGTACCCTTTCCCTTGCTTCTCTTTTAGTTTGTAGAGCATATGACCATTGTTGAGATATTCAGTTACCCATCTCTTTTGGTATTTGGTTGACAAAATTAGCTAGTACATATTTGAATTTCACCATTGACATGATGATTGCCTCTTGTATTTTATTTTGGTCCTCTATTTTAAGTGTATCCCATTGTCTAATTTTCTTATTATACATGGTTCCAGATGCAGCAATGGATTCAACAGCCTCATCAATTGTTTGATTTATGAAGTTTTTCTTCACTACATCAGGCTCGTCCTCTTTAGAATCCTCTATGTCAACTTTTTTCCTGGCCATTCTTTTTCTCCTCTTTGTAGGTGTTTATTTCTCTTTTTGTTTCTTTGTTTATTGCTTCCTCTTATAGGTCCTTACTTGACCTTTCTTAAGAGGTGTGGTATCGGTCTTTGCATTTTGACTCCTTGTCCTTTGTTTCTTTGTAGGAGGTGGAGGTGTATCAGATTCAGTTGCCTCAGAATCTGATTTTGGATCATCTTGTCATTCACTGATGGTACCTTGTTAATCAATTTCCTCTATTTTTTCTTGTTCCTCCCCATTGACCGATAGAATCTTTTTAATATTCTTAACCATTTTATTCTTCTTGTTGATAGTCTTTTTGATTTCTAGGCCTCTTTTTATCTTTGACCTAGCCTCTTCATAAGTACCAAACCTTGGTTGATTGTTTTCAATTGGCTCATTGATCAATGCATCAATAGCATTGGTTGCTTGATCTATGTTGATTTCATAATCAAGTGGGGCTAGCCAAGTTGTCCTTGGTATGACTGGTTTTATGTGGGTGAAGTCTGTACCTACCATAAAACATATCTCATCCCTATGTTTTTCAATCAATTTCTCAGGGATCCTTACTCTTTCAATCATCTTTTCCTTGAATTCAAGGAAGTATGCAATCATAAATGAATCAAAGTTATCTCCTAGTGACTTAATTAGTTCACTAATTTGTAATGTCACTGGCTTTGTAGTATCCCATTTCACTTTTCCTAGTAAGGGAAATTATTCTTGAAAGTAGAAAAATATACACATGATAAGTGATCCGAACTTATATGTGTTAGTCTTTGCAGACCTTATTGTGTTCATGTTCTCATCATGTTGCTTTAGCAGGATCTCACACAGATCCATCTAAATTCCCTTTGTCACTATCTTGTAGGTTGTGACTGATGTTGATGATATGTTGTTTATCCTACTTTCCTAAAATATCTTGTACCCAATTACACATGTACCAAACCTCAGTTCCTTGTCGGTGATGGTGTTTACTTTGAGACCTCTATTACCCCATTCAGCTTTTGTGAGCTTTTCAACTTCTAGCCTGGAAGAATGCTTGTGAGCCTTAGGCTTGTCAGTTATTGGATAACCAGTGACAGCATGTAGGACATCCTTAGTAATTTTTTTAGGTTGATCTAACCATAGTTTTTGATCATGCATTCTGCTAAGTACCAACCTAATCCAGTTGATTTTGAAGTCCCTTGGAAAATATAGGGCATTTGTTATTCCCTTTGCTTGCAGATGCTTGTGTTCATCTTTTAGGTTTCCTTTTACATCAAAAAGCTTCTTGTAAGCTTCATCCATCTCCAGATCACCTATTTCAGAAATCTTACATTGAATATAGGACCTTACGTCCTCTATCAGCAAATCCCTAGGTGGAATCTTAGAAAATGCAGGTGGAGTCATTGGGTTGTGATGTAATCTCTGGGCATATCTTATACTTGGGCTCCACACAGGTGTTGTTCTTGGTTAACCTAACCACATTCTTCTTGTCATTCTTGATCTTAGTGATTCTTGAAGTGGTTGCCATTATTTTTCAAACTTTAGGGCTTTCTTGAAAATAATGATAGATTTATTTCAGTGCCCTCGGTACTTAATTTGTTCTGTGATACTGGTTAATGATCTATTTTATATGTGTTGGATTGAGTCAAGGTTGCTCTACTGAATTATCTTCAATTGCTCTATTTTTGCTCTACTTTTTCTCTTCAGATTGCGGGTGCAAAATGAAGTGCTCCTATCGACTATTTATAGACTTTTACCCTAATTCTGTCATAAATGCTCAACTCATTGCGTCATGAAGATGGAGTCCATCGGGAAGACTTTCAAAATCACCATTGGTGTTGTCAAGATGCTTGGGATGGCTATTAATAATTTAGATTTTATCGATGGATATCGGTATTCTATCATGACAACTTTATAACTTTTCTTCCTTATTGACGGGTTTCGGGTTACATTGGCAACATAGCCATTTTATGTGTTGACCAACAATTCTTGGTAAGTGTAGACAGCGCATCCATTATGTTCACCGATGGTTTTTGGTATGTGTATACCGATGGGGTTGTTTTCTCAGAATTGTAACAAGTAATATAATATGCATCTTTATTCATGTAGAATTTGACTATGTATCAATTATTATAATGGAACTGATGCAAAATATGACTTAGTGTAGTGTAGTTCCATGCTTACTTGTTCAGCTTAAGTCAGGTGGTGATGTCATTGGATCCATTAGATGGGATGTCACCATCTGTATTGCTTGGTCCAGCTTCATCATTGCTTGAAACTTTTCTCCACATTTTGTCTCTAGCCCTCCAGATATCTTCAATGGTGTTTCCATTGGGATATGTGCTTGTCTCTGTCATTCGGTCTTTGCAATATTTCTTGAGATGACCAACTTTGTGATAGTGTAGGCATGCCATTCTGGGGTTTGACCAGCCTCTAGACCTTTTGGTCCATGCCCTCATGCAGTTTACAGCAATGTGACCATATCTACCACATGTTGTATAGTTTGTCCAAGTATTGTAGTCCCATACATATTAATTACCGATTCTCTTTGGTTGATAGGGAGTTTCTTGAACTTTAGGCTTCCATGCTTTCCTTTTCTTTTTCTAGCATTCATTAGCTATGTTCCCATTCATCTTACATGTAGGAAAATAATTGTCCATGTAGGTTTCCTTCTTTGGTTGTTCCATCTTAGACTTACATTCATATGCTTTATGTCCTTTCTTGTTAGATTTATAACAAAATCCTATGAATGAAGATGTAGATTTAGGAATACCTTTCATTTGATGTGTGGCCTTGATTTACATAGTGTTTGCATATCATCTTTCTTGGTCTTGGATTTTCATAGACATTCTTTGGATTGGCTTGATTTGATTATTCTTCATTTTCAGTTAGCCTAGATCATTGTTTTTGTTGACACTTCGTTGTCCTTCAAGAAAATCATCCATTCTTTTATTGCTTTCTTCAGCCTTTTTGATAACTTCACTATGTTGTTTCTTAATTCTAACCTCATGCTTTAGTTTTTCATTTTTTTCTCTTAGTTCACCGATAGCATGTACTCTTTCAATGAGTTCTATATTCATTATGTTTGCTTCTTGACTCATAAGAATAATCTGATTTGTAATCTCATGGTGATGCTCAGCATGTCTTTGAATTTCTAACTCCTTTTCTTGTAGCTTCTCTGTAATCTTCCTCCTATCATCAATAGCTATTGTTCTTTCTATTTCAGCTTGTCTAGCAGAACTCATCACATCAATCATTCTTACCATTTGGGTCTCTTGACCAATTTGCAGCATCTTTATTTGTTTTTTCAGATGTTGATTGATCTCCTTTAGACTTGTGATGTTCTCTTCTGATGTATCTAATGCATTACTTGTATTTGATCCTGAAGATTCAAATAAATCTGGAATTTCTTCTTCTTGATAATATTTTTCATTTCTCTGATTTGTCATACCTTTCCCCTCATCCAACAGCTCTCTCATCTCAATTTTTGCTTCTTTATATTGTTCATAGAACATCTGTATCTCAAGATTTTTATTCTCAATATTCTTATCAAGTTTGTACTTCTCCATTGTATGATCTTTTCTCTTAATCCTTTAAGCTTTCTAAGAAGATACTTAGCTCTGATGCCAATTGTTGGGATTAATGGAAAGTAGTACTAAGAGGGGAGGGGTGAATCAGTACCTCTAAAACTTTTAACTCTTTTCACCTTTGATCATTAGCAATCATTATTTACTGTATTATTGACCATTAATGATGTTCTTCTTATGCAAGTAGTATTAATTCATAATCTTTAATTGTTTGCAATATTCATAAAAACATTCATGAAAATAATAAACACATAACACAAGATATGATATCGCAAAAAACTCCTGCTAGAAAGTAAAAACTACGATGGGGATGGCACCTAAAAAAATTCACTATCTACAAAATGGAAGGGAGCCAGTAAAGGCTTACAATTGATCACTTCTGATGATCTAGCCTATTAGGAGTATTAAAGTCAAGACCGGTTAAGATCTACTCTGTTAAGAGCTTTTAGCAACACTGATTTAAGTGTGCACTCAGTTAAGAGATTTACAATAGGACTATTAGGTCCACCTTTCTTGAAAAGGATTTCTTAAGTGTACTACAATTGTTATAATGAGTAAAATATGTTTGACCTGATTGTATGAAATCTATAATTGTTGATCACAGATCCATCATAGCTCTCATAATATGAATATCACCTATAGTGATTGATGAATACCTTTTATCTTCTTGTCGGTAGCCTATGTTCTTGTTCTTGAAATTGATTTGATCCTTTTATGTCCTTCTACATGAATTCTCTTGTCTAATCCTTAGATGCTCTTAGTGGCTACAATCATCATCAAAAAACATGTTCACAATAGATTGGGCATCTATTTATACAAATATTTGACCTATTCTAGAATCATGCATTACAATGTTAACTCTAGATCCAAGGTTTACAACTTGACCTTGATCTTTAGTTTGCATGTTTTAAATCAATTAGACTTATTAAAACAATAATAATTACATTGCTTCCTCCACACATAATGGATTTAAAACAAAAACAAGAAGCTAAATATACAACTTCAATATTTTATCTGACATGGAAAGCCAAATCCAATATTTGTGGGATGTAACTGACTGTTAGTTCTTGGTCAACGAGTTGAACTGAAAGTCTGTCATTGTTCCTTTATTGAACTAATTGTTGTGTTCCCTTCATCTATTGGGTTCCTCTCTTTTCTATTTCTTTGGGTTGCGTTGTTGTTACTCATCGGGTTCCTTTATCCCTTTTTTCATCAGGTAACACTGAATAGTGTTTGTCAGGATGCTTTGTACTTTGTGTTAGTAATAACTGAGAGGGGGTTGAATCAGTGGCCTCAAAAATTAATCCTTAAATCAACCCTTAAAACTTGTAACCACAAATTATGCCTCTAGTTATCTTCTATCCTACAAGATGAATGCCATGAAATACTTATATCAATTTACTACTTGTCAGATTGCTTTCTTAAACCTTCTTCTATATTTTTACCAATAAGAAGTCATCTATTTACCAAAACATAGTAAATATGCAAAGTATACTGATCAATCCAGAATTAACTATGTAAGATACAAAACAATAAAGAAATGAATCATACATACATAACACATGGATTTTTAACGTGGAAACCCTGTTAAGGGAAAAACCACTGGCACCGGTACCCCAAATTTTTACTCTTCTAAAGTGAGCTCTATTAGGAGCCAACCCTATTAAAGGTTACAAACACACTTTTAGGTTTGACCTTGTTAGAGGATTTAGAAATAGTTTGTCAACTAGTATTTGGCATCTAATGCTACCATCCTTGATCAAACTCTCACTTGGCCTGTCAATAGGTATCGGGCATATCCAATGCTACTTTTGTGATCAAACTTTTTGATACTCCTTGGGATGTATCTCAATTGTAAAAGACTTTTAAGTCCCGCTCGGTTAAGAGGCTTATATGCTTCAATGGTTAAACTAAAACACTAATGATCTATTTATACATACAACTCAATTGCATATTTTCAGATCTATTGTAATTCCATTACCTCTCTAATCAATATAATCACTTATATCTTTGCTCTACAATGTTCTGCTCTATCATGCTTGTCTCACTATTCATCGGTGTCTGTAGAATCTAGCTCTTTCATCAGTTTTTTGATCAGAACTAAAAGAAGACTTTCTTCTCCTTCAAATTTCCTTTAGCATCTCTCCTCTTCTCTTGTTCACCCCACACAATTTGTAATGGATTGGGTTTGTCTCTTATATAGACATGATTTCCCCTTTTCTTGGATTTCTTGATTCTTGGCGTGTTCCACAATTCTTGCCAATAGATTTAAAGAAAACTCCTAATTTATCTCAAAGAGATCTTCTTACCAACGAGACAAATCAGGTTTAAATCAATTACTTATCTCCAGCTATATTAGGATGATTAAAACAATGATAAGTATCTGTTAACTCTATCTTTAGCTTCTTAATAGCTAAGCATTTTGTCATTGTCTGAACTCTTTGTTTTTTCGGTCAACACTTCAATTAGTCATCGGTGATAACTACTATTCCGTCAGTGTGACTTTAGTTGTCATCAGGATCTTTGTCCTTTATTTTCTCTGTCAGGCAGCACTGTATTTCTTTTCGTCAGGTTACTTTGTGTTTTTCTCATCGGGCAACAGTGTAACTCTGCTCGTCAGTAATGTTGTGCATTAACTCATCGGGTAACACTTTGGCTCTGCTCCTTTAGTCTAACCATCGGTGTGCACTCTATTGGTGTATGCAATCACTTAGTGAATACTTGACTTATATGCATTACTGATAGTATAGCCTTGATTCATGAGTTCTTTGAAGTCTTTGGTGGTATTTCCATGACCATACAGATTATATTAAGTTGACATCAATGAAAATACAATACATTAACTAATTTAATGCCTTGCATGATCATCAACTTAACATCTTCAAACATTCAATCAGTTACATGTCATCACTTTGGCAGTATCGGGTAACCTTGGCGTCAGGTAATGTTGTGCCCTGTTTGTTGGTGTAGTGTAAACCGATGGTGTAGCTCATGTTTTTCCTTATATATACTAATGGAAAAATATAATACCTTCACTATTATCCACAATGAAATGAATTACAATATTCTAAAATATAGCATACACATTTAGAAATATAACATGCATAGCCACATGGGAATTTTATTACAATAATTTGCAAGCCAGAGCCACCAGATCCATAACCCAGAACTTCCCTAAACAACCCTACAGGCCTTCAATATATAGGCAATTTTAACTGCCCAAGAAGATTATAGAAATCAAACCCTAAATTTTGAGGCTGACCATCCCTAAGATATTATTATTCATTCTGATTACATTAGCCCAAACAACTTTGGAACCCAAAAAGAAATTTTTAAGAAACTTTAACTTTTTCAAGTTTAGGTAGCGCAACATTTGGAGACCATAAGTCATCAAGAATTGACCCAATGGGCCGCTGTAACCCCATTTTGGAAATGCCAAAAAGTTATCAACAACATCTATCTTGCACAAGCTCCAATAATCCAAGGTTTTGACCCCATTTGGAGCCTCTAAAACCTTTAAAACTGAGTTCAAAGTTTCTATACCCTACTGCCAATACCGAAAATATTCAACATCTACATAACTAGACTTGACCTGGAGATGAAAATTTACTGGAAGGCCTATAAAATCAAATTGAACCTCCAAGGAAGAAAATAAATCATTCTGATATCAAATGAAAAACTTACTAAAAATAGTAAATTTCCAGAAATAGCAACTCTACACAAAATAGCCCTTATTGAAAAGAAACCAAAAAATATTTTTGGGTTATACAAGATTGCTCTTACACCCAAGATTCTCTTGCATCAAACACCCAGGGTAATTTGAGAAGTTACCAAGTTACATCTTAGGCGGTCAAAGGAAAACCAAGATGGTTAACCTCCTCCCTTAATAGCCATGATGAATCTTGTACAGGTCATCTTTTCCATTTGACCAAATATTCTTCATATGTCTTGTTCCTTGTGCTTCTACCAACATGACTATCCAAAATGTCTTCAATCTCCTTTGTAGCTGAAGTAGTTGCTAGAATATTCCACTGTGTTTCTATGAGCTGGTCCTCAACACCTCCCTCGCGATATTTTGTCAAATCTAAAATGTTAAATACTAGTGAAATATTAAGTTCACTGGGAAACTCTACTTCCTAAGCATTTCTCGAATCATGCTTATTCATTACTTTGCATGGTCCAAACTTCTTCATCTTTAACTTATTATATGTTCCTACTGGAAATCTCTCCTTTCTCAAATGAATCATGAATTCATCTCGCACTTGGAATTCCATATGCCTCCTTTTCTTTTTTTCCTTAGCCTTGTACTTTATATTCATTTTATTAATATATTGCATCACCTCCTCATGCAAATTATTCAAGTGCTCAACAAAGTCTTCAGCTTCAGCGCTACTTGTCTCTCCTTTGTCCAACTTTCTTAATTCTGATGCATTTCTAGGACTACTTCCACACACTATATGGAATGGTGATTTACCAATGCTCTTATTGATAGAATTATTATATGAAGATTTTGCATGTGGTAAAACCAAATCCCATCCCTTTGGTTTATCTCCAACCAAGCATCTCAACATGTTTCCCAAACTCCTATTCACAACTTTTGTCAATCTATTAGTCTATGGATGGTGTGCTGAGCTAAACTTCAAATCTATCCTCAACTATTTCCACAAGGTTCTCCAAAAGAACCCAACAAACTTGGTCTCTTGATCTGAAACTATGCTCTTTCGTAAGCCATGTATTCTTACCACCTCTCTGAAAAACAATTCTGCTACATGAACAACATCGTTAATCTTCTTGAAAGGAATGAAATGTGTCATTTTTGAAAACCTATACACCACTACAAATATGGAATCATGCCCTCTCTGAGTTCTCGGTACACCAAGAAAAAATTCCATACAAATATCCTTCTGTGGCTTCTCTGGCATAGGTAATGGTTGATATAACCCTATATTTTGCTTCACTCCTTTTTGCATCTAACATACCCTAGACCCTTGTACAAATTTCTTAACATCTTTCTGCAATTGTGGCCAATAATAGTTCTCACTAACTAGAGAAATGGTTTTATCTCATCTAAAATTTATAGCTATCCCTCCACTATGCTTTTATTTTATTAGATTCTCCATCATGGAGCTCTTTGGAATGCACAACTGACTACCTTTGAACAACATATCATCCTAGATTATCAAATCCAACCATTTGGTTCTATCTAGAGTAACATGTTCTCTACAAGCTTTCCAAGATTCACAAAAATTTGGATCTTCGAGATACAAACTCTTGAGTTCCTTGAACCCAAAAACCTAAATCTACATCTCTGTCAACAAAATCAGTCTTTTGCTAAGGAAATCTGCAACCCTATCAGACTTCCCACTCCTTTTTTTCAAAACAAAAGTTTAACTCTACAAAACACTCAACCCAATTCAAATGCCTCTAGTTCAACTTTCCTTAACTATTCAAATATTACAAAGTTTGATGACCAGTAAATAAAAAATACTCTTTTTTTCAAAAGATAATGTTTCCACTTCCTCAATGTCTGAACTATAGCATAGAACTCCTTATCATAAATAGAATAATTTCTCTTAGCATCATTCGACTTCTCACTAAAATAAGTAATGGGTTTACCTTCCTGACTCAAAACTACTCCAATGGCATTACCACTAGCATGAAAGTCTTCTTAAAACACCTTGTTAAAGTCTAGAAGTGCTCAAATAGGTTGTTCTGTAACTTTTCTTTTCAGCAATTCAAAACTGTTATGTGCCCCTAAAACCCACTTAAACTCTTTCCTATCCCCTCTCATTATTTCAATTAAGGGTCCACAAATACTACTAAAACTTTGAATAAAATTTATGTAAAAGATAGCCAAACCATGAAAAGATTTTACCTTAGTAGCACTCTTGGGGTAGGCCATTCAAGGATAGCCCGCACCTTCTCTGGGTCTATTTTTAGACCTATTGAGACTACAAATCCGAGATGCACTAATTCCTTCTTCACAAAATTGTACTTCTTCAAATTAATCAAAAACTTCTCTTCCCTTAACCTCTCAAATACCTTTAAAATATGCATCATATTTTCTTCCATTGTCTTACTGAAAATCAAAATATCATCCACGTAAACAATAACAAACTTACCCAAAAATTCTTTTAGTACCTCATTCATGAGCCGCATGAATGTTCTTGGTGCATTGGTTAGCCCAAAAGGCATGACTAACCACTCATATAAGCCCTCCTTTGTCTTGAAGGTTGTCTTCCATTCATCTCCTTCTTTGATCCTGATTTGGTGATACCCACTCTTTAGATCTATCTTTGTGAAATACTCATCTCCACTCAAACAATCCATAATATCATCCATTCTTGGCAAGGGAAATCTGTACTTAATAGTGATCTTATTGATAGCTTGAGAATCTGTACACATCCTCCATTCTCCCTTTTTCTTTGGTGCTAATACCATTGGTACAACACATGGACTCAAGCTCTCTCAGATCAATCCCTTATACAACAACTCATGCACTTGTCTATTCAATTCCTCACTCTCTATTGGATTCATCTTATGGGTTGCCTTGTTTGGAAAACTGGCCCCTAGGATCAAGTCCATCTAATGACTTATCTTTCTGATTCGTGGTAAGTCATCAGGTACATTATCAAAAACAAAATCCTAAAACTCCTCCAAGAACTCTGCAACTTCTGAGGGTACATCTTCTACTTCTTCTTTACCCAATTTTGCAATTAGGGAAAAAAAAATATTCTCATGTCTCATACCTTCTAAGAACTTTCTTACATCAACTAAACATATTCTCTCATTCTCATGTTTCCTTCAATGGCTTCAACTTGTGTTGGAATCCATCCTTTGTCAAAGAATAAGTATTAGCATGACCATCATGTATGGCACATCTGTCGAACTACTAAGGCCTTCACAACAAAAAATTACATGCATCCATGGGGATGATATCACAAAGTACCTCATCTTGGTAACTTCCAATCTTGAACTTTACTAAGCACTGCTCATTGATCAAGACCTTGTGGTTATCCTACACCCAAGAAATTCCAAATGGACATGGGTTATTTTTCCTTTTCAACTTCAACTTTGTGACCATTTCTTCTAATACTAGATTATCAATGCTTCCACCATCGATAATCACAACACAACACTTATCCTTGCACTTCCATCTAGTGTGAAATAGGCTCTTCCTCTTATCTGAGCTCTTCTCTTCATTTATCAAGATCCTCCTGACAACTAGTGTTTCTCCTCTCTTAGCATCATCTGAGTTTTTTGACTGAGATTCTTCATTTTCATTTGCAACTCATGCATGGCCTTCAGTCCTCCTATCTATCCTTCATTGATTATGTGGGCATTCATAGGCTTGATGTCCTTCTTCTCCACAATGGAAACATGTCCCACAAAAACTGCCTCTTCTTGGTCCTTTCCCTCTTCCTCTTCCTCTTTGATCCATATTATTTTGATCATGCGAATGATTGAAATTATTTCCCCTTTGATTTTGACTACTAATTGACTCATAATTATCTCTCTGATCTTCATTTTGGCCTCCATAAGACCATCTGTTAGATCTTCCACCATGACCTATTCCTCCTTTCTTGCTTTCAAACTTCTTGTTCATCTTCTCTTCCACACTTAAGGCAAACTGGTATGCCTCATCAATGTTTCTCATTATGACTAGACTCAACTCATCCTAAATAATTCCCTGCAATCCATAAAGATAATGGGAAAAATTTTCCTTCTTAGGTTTCACATGACCTATTCTAATGAGGACTCGATAGAACTCTTATGTATACTCCTACACAAATTTGCTCGATTATTTCAACCCTTGCATTTTCCTCAGTAGATCAAGCTCATAATCAATGAGAATGAACTATCTCTTCAATTTATCCACTATTCGGTCCCATCTTGTGATTTTATCCTTTCCTCTTTTATTCCTCTCCAAATGAATCTCATGCCACCAAATGTTTGCATGGCCCTTCAGTTTGGCCTTTGCAAATTTGACCCGATCTAGATCTTTGACATCTTCAAACTCAAAATATTCTTCTAGATCATTGATCTAGTCAATCAGCTCCTCTTCACTTTCATCTCTAACTGCAATATTCATTCCTCTAAGCAACTCGTCTTGCAATGCTTGCACTTGTCTCTGGAGGACTCTAAGACCCTCCTCTATCACACCTACAACTCTTCCACCATGGTTCCTTAGTGGAGGCATTTTTGGCTCTTATCACTCAAATCCACAACCACAATCCTAGTGCAAACTACCTCACAGTCTATGATATGTCTACACACTCAGGAAATCCTACTCTGATACAAATTCATGAAGGGTTCTCCCCTTATTAACATAAACACACAACAAAATCAAGAATAACAAGATTTGCAATGATAGGAAAAGGGCTTTCTATTATCCATAATGAAATTAAATTACCATATTATGAAATATTGTTGGAAAGTGATACTTTTTGATGATATCTATAACTTTTTGGTTTTCATTTATGGAAACATATCTGAAATATTGATCGATTGATTTGAAGTTAAGTTTTGATGATTTTGTTCTAAAATTAACTAAGTACAGAAGCAAAAATAAAAAGGTATTTTAGGTATCAAAGATTGAGATTGATGAGTTATGGTGAGTGAGATTAGAGGAAGATACTATGGATCTTGTATGACCTACATCTAATATCAATTTGATTTGGTGATGATTATAGAGAGTTAGAGAGATTTGAAGACAGGCGACAGTAACAGAGCAGAGATACATAGCAGTTGAATTGTAGCGATGATTTGGGGAGTATGACATGGGCTCCTAGAAAGATAAGTTGGATTATAGTTGTGGATAATCTATATTTTGATTATGTAAGAGCACTGACTATGTATTTAATATTTTCTTTATTAAATCTATTTTGTATTGAGAGCTGACTATGTAATATTTGATTAAGAGAGCCAACTTGGTAAAGATAAAAATATATATGAAGACTTTTTGTAGAGTGAAGATATGAAATGTAAGAGTGATGGTTATGTAATACCAATAACAGAGAAGAGGATGACAAATACCATGGAAAAACTATGACTGGAACTATCTAAGAATTGAAGATGCTTGTTTTGTTCATTACTAAGAACACTTTGTAATAGAAGTATTATTGTAAGAGTTGTAAGATTAGTTGGCCCCTAATAGGGTGTTCTATACCTTTAACAGGGTTGTATTCCTCTAACAAGGAATTGTACTATGTAATATTCAGCTCCTAATAGGGCTAGGTCTCCTAACAGGGACATTATACTTTAGTGCATGCTTGTGGGTACCATCCCTACCGGGGTTTTCCCTTGGCCAAGGTTTCCTCGACAACAAATAAGGGTGTTATGATTTATGTGTTATTTTCTTATATTCTTTTGATTACAGTATGCTTATGGTTTATGTGGAAGTGCTTTAAATTTTACTTTAAGTGTTGTACTACTGATTAACCCCCCCCCCTCTCTAAGTATTACTTAATCCTAACAAATATAACATGCACATTCATAAATATAACTTGCATAGCCACATGGGAATTTTATTACAATAATCTGCAAGCAAGATCCACCATATGCATAACCCAGAACTGCCTTAGACAACCCTACAAGCCTTCAATATATAGGCAATTTTAACCGCACAGAAAGATTCTAGAAATCAAACCCTAAAGTTTGAGGTTGACCATCCCTAAGATATTATTATTCATTTTTATTACATTAGAATAGGCCCAAAAAACTTCGATACCCAAAAAGAAATTTTGAAGAAACTTTAATTTTTTCAAGTTCAGGTAGCACAACTTCCAGAGACCATAACTCATTAATTGTTGACCCGATGGGCCGCCGTAACCCCATTTCTAAAACTCCATGAAATGCTCTACAATGTCTAACTTGTGCAAGCTCCAATCAGCCAAGGTTTTGACCCCATTCGGAGCCTCTAAAGCCTTCAAAATTGAGTTCAAAGTTTCAGTACCCTGCTACCAAAACCAAAAATATTCAACATCTACAAAACTAGACTTGATCTGGCAATAAAAATTTACTGGCAAGATTATACAATCAAAGTGAACCTCTAGGGAAGAAAATAGAACATTCTGAGCTCAAACAAAAAACTTACAAAAAATAATAAATTTCCATAAATAGCAACTCTGCACCAAATAGCCCTTATTGAAAAGAAATGAGAAAATATCTTTGGGTGATGAAAGATTGCTCTTACACCTAGGATGTTCCTGCATCATTATTACTATTGTATGATGACTGAAAGAAGTGTATAGATACTATACAAATGAATCAAAATGAGTAAAGATGGGGATATGTAGAAAGATTTATGATGATCTTATTTCTAAGGTGGCTACTCTTAATATTGCATATTGGATGAGTTAAAAATGTTTTGGTAAAGACTATTTTTTGGACTATGATATTAATGATTGACAAAGTGAGTCTTTGTGGTTTGAGTATATCTTATAGGTGATGATGATTCAGGTTATGTGAGCTTAATAGATGACAGAAGACATATTCAAGAATGTTTTGTGAGGGGTTTCAAGTTGTATGAGTAATGATGACATTAGTCGTGGCATGTATTCTGGAGGAGACCTATTTGGGGCCGACTTCAGAGATGTAGCATAAATTGAGGATTGCAAGTGTGGATTGTGGATCTTGGACTATATTTGATGTATTTTAATTGATGTATACTTTTTTTAGATACCATGTGTATCTTAGCAAGGGGTTAAATATTTATTTGTATATTAGTAAATCTTAATTGGCCGACCTAATCAATTATTGTAATGGGGTATATATGAGAGATATTTTCTTTTGAAAAGATGTATGGTTGTATGAATGTGTATGAAGAGAAGGTGATTGAAAAAGAGCTGAGGAAGTTATAAATCTTTATTGAATGTTTGATGTAGAGAAGAGGATATGTTCATTGTACTTCATTGGAACTAACCAAGCAAAGAGTTGCTATCAGAAAGTTCACTGGATTGTATATTTTATATATACACTTGTTAAGATTGTAAATCATTGAGGGTGGTTTTAACCTTCTTTAGGTAGTGGGCCCACTATTACTCTTGACTCCTAATAGGGTTTTTCCTTTAACAGGGACTGTGTACTATAATATTGTAATAAGCTCCTAACATGGCTAAATTTTTTAACAGCGATACTATACTCTCAGTACATCATTTGTGGGTGCTAATTCCCACTAGGGTTTTACCTTTAATAGGGTTTCCTCAACTATGAAGGATTGTTTTATTGTGTTGTAATTTACTGTTTTATCATTTGATGTTAATTTTTGGTTTATAAAGTTTGATGTTTAATAATTTGTCTCACAATTGATTCAAACCCGCTCTTAGTTGTGTTGGTGGACTGTTATTCCTAAAAATTGGTATCAGAGCTACTAGTCCTTAGAGAGAAAACTTAACATCTTGTGGTGATCCTGAATATGACTTACTATAAGAAGGATAGCCTGAATATTGATCCTAAAAACTTTGACAGTTGGAAGAACAAGATGAGAACACATTTGCTATACTTGGGAATTGACTATTGGATGATTACTAAAATAAAGGAATAAATGAAAGATGAGGATGAATTAGATAAAGCTACTGAAGATGAAAATAAGATATTTTCATGTAACATGGTCATAAGGGAAGCATTGATTATCACACTTTCTGAAGGTGAATTCGTAGAGGTAAAAGACTTAGATTCTGCACATGAAATTTGGACAAGAATGGAAGCATTGTATGAAGGAGATAAGTTTAAAAAACAAGAGAAGTTACAGAATTGGAAAGAAAAGATGGAAACATTGAAAATTAAAGATGATGATAATATTAGAGCATATTCATAGAGAATTACTAAATATTTTATTGGAATCAGGAAATCTGGAGGTACTTATAGTGAGGAAGAAGTGATAGCAAAAATTCTCAGATCCCTGACTCCTGTATATAGAACTAAAGTACAATCTATAGAGGTGATTATAAATTTGACATCTAAATTAAATAGAGAGATGTTGATTTGGAACTGACTACCTTTGAGGCCACAAAAATAGGAGATTCTCTACCTAAAGTTGAGTCACCATTGAAGGTGACTGTGCATAGAAACAAAAAGACCTTATTAGGAATTGCAAGCACCAGCAATAATGACTTGAGAGAAGAACTTGGAGAATATTCTGATGAATGGGAATAGATATAAGAAGAAGAAAGGAAGCTAGATGAATTTTTGGCCTTAATTTCTAGAAGAGAAAAGAGAGGTAAGGGTAAATTTGAAGGAAAGTTACCTTTGAAATGTTTTTCATGCAAAAAGATAGGTCACTTTACATCTTGATGTCCTACAAGGGTTCCAAAACATAAACCTAAGTTTTATAAATCTAAGTATCCAAAAGACAAGGAATGTTATTATGTTGGTGAAGGAGTTTCTAATGATGAATTTGTTGACTATGAAGAGATTGGATTTATTTCTATTAAGGATGATGAACCTTTACATGAAGAAAAAGCCTTAGTATCTCGTGTTGAAAATAAATCTGAATGGGTTATTGATAGTGGTTGTTCACATCATATGACTGGAGATAAAAATATGTTTTTAGTCTGAAAAGATATGATGGTAGTGTTGTAATATTTGGTGACAATACTCCTAAGATTATCATTGGAGTTAAATCTATTTTTCTGGATGGAAAAACTAATACTGATAATGTATTACTTTTTGATGGACTTAAGCATAATTTGTTGAGTGTTAGACAGCTAGTGGACAAGGGTTATCAATTGAAATTCATTGATGGTAAGTATTCTATGAGAAGTAAGGTAGGAGACTTGATCACATATGGCACTAAATCTAGAGGTAATGTATTTGAATTAAATACATCTGAGGCTTCTTGTTTTATTGTGAAGGTTGATGACAGTTAGTTATGGCATAAAAGATTTTTTCAGGTTAACTATGATAATACTATGAAGGAAAGTATGACTGATGTAGTAAGATATCTACCAAGATTATGAAACCATCTAAAACTATGTGTAGAGTGTAATGTCCCCGCCAGGGAACCCATAAGGATTTGGGTCTTTTGACCAAAAATTTCAACTAACAATTTTTTTTTTAAACATCACATCATTTATTACATTCACAAGTACATTCCGTAAGGTTCCCTTAATGAAATCATTTACCAACACAATCCATTCTTCATAACTAACTAATGGAATTCATAACATCTATAAAGCATCTTATAAATTTAGTTTCATATAGACATTAGGGTAAAGAATATCATGCATTATCACATACCCTACTACCTAGATGTACATTGTACTAGATATATTTTAAGACATGAACTAAAATGTTCCTAACTCATTATTAATATCAATCATAAGTTAACAATATGTGAATCAATTTATTGAGTTACTATCACAGGTTACACCGAACCAAAAGTGTATTGTACTTTTTTTTTATAAACTTGTATTAATATTTGGCATCTCCTTTCACAATTATACAACTATTCCACAATTGTAATTCCATTATCATTTATCATTCCTATAGACCAATCTTATCTAACAATAAAAATTATCTTTGAAATAAACAAAAGTTCATTCATAAACCAATCATTTCATAACAGAAACTTGCAGATAATATGAAATTATAAATATTTAAGAACACACACACATATATACATATTCATATACAATAAGATGATTTTCGTGGTTCTAGACCCTACTTGGAGTCCTGTGGAGAAACTTCACAAAGACTGGAGCACACCTCTGCAATTTCTCCAAACCTTGATTAAGATGGTAGCCTCCTTGATGAAGTCTCCTCTAGAAACTAATCCTCTCTTCCTTCCTTAGACAACTCTCAATGCACTCCCATAAATATGGTATATCATACCCACACAGAGACAAAATATCATAAATTACTTATGATTCAATATTGCAAGAATCACGCAATTTTCCTCCAAAAACTCTCCATTAAATATTCTAAAAATATAATATATTAGGTAACATTTAGAACATTTAAAAATTATCATTAGGATGAACATATTATCCAACATATTTTGAAAGCATCTCATCATCTAATCAAATAAGAGAAAGCATAGAGTTTAAGTATGATGTCACTAGGGTATAAGAACCCATAATTCAAAGTAATACTAATTAATTATAAAAAAAGGGTCATATTGAATCCCTAATATGATCCATCAGGTGATTTGCGTTAATCCCTAATTAATATTTATCATCAAAATTGTACATAAAATCCTACAAGGATGTTAAATATGATTAGGTAAATCATAAAAAGAACCAAATCTTTATGGCGATTTGAATAACATATATACACCATCCAGAACATAGTCATAAAAGTATCTTAATCAACTTCATTCATCCTAGTGTAATAAAACCGTCAAAAAAGGAAGTTCCTCACACAAAAACATATCAAATTGTTTCATAACACGATGTCCTAAAATATCATGAACATATAGTTGGCATCACTACTCAAAGAGAAATATACATCAAACACTTACGTCGAGATGAGATATATTGGACTACTAAATTCAATCAGAATCATTAGTAGAGAATAAAAGTCTCAAACTTACAACAAGAATAATCAGGTTTTGTGAGGGTTGGAGGGGCATTACATAGAGAGTGTGTTATAGGGAAGCATACTAGAAGCAGTTTTAAAAGAAAATCTTAGTCTACAAAAGAGAATTTGGATCTGGTACATACAAATTTGTGTGGTCCTACAAGAAAAATATCTTACTATGGTGAGAGGTATTTTATACTTTGTGTTGATGAATTTTCTAGGATGATGTAGGTTACATACTTAAGAGAGAAATCTGAGGCATTTTATAAATTCAAGATATTCAAAGAAAAATTTGAGAATGAATCAGGCTTGAAGATAAAATATTTGAGATCAGATAAAGGTGGTGAGTTTACTTCAAACTTGTTTAATACCTACTACAAAGAACATGGAATATATAGATAGACATCTGCTCCTAGAAAACCACAACAAAATGGGATAGAAGAGAGAAGGAATAGAACAATATTAGATGCTACAAGGACTATGCTGCTGGAAGGAAATGTATCACATGTTCATTGGAGAGAAGTTATTGGTACTGCGATGTACACCTTGAAAAGAATTCAGATGAGAGAAGGTGCAAGTAAGACTCATTATGAATTATGGTTTAATCATACTCCTACTATAAAATATTTCAAAATATTTGGAAGTAAATATTATATCAAAAGAGATGATGAGATAGGGAATTTTGATTCTAGAAGTGATGAAGATATCTTCCTTGGTTATTCTACTAAAAGAAAAGCCTATAAATGTTTGAATATGAGATTGATGAAGTTGATTGAAAGTGCTAATGTGAGGATAGATGAAAGGTTTCAGATTCAAGAGAGAATGTATGACTGCAGTCAGATTATAGATATTAAGGAGGTCATTGCAAAACCTAAAGAACCTTTGGAAATTGATAATGAGATTGAAGATTAATCAAATGAGATTACTAAAACTTCTAAGACTCTGAGTTATGTTATGAAGAACCATCCTGAAGATCAAAGCATTGGTGATCCAAACAAAGGAATGATGACTAGATCAAAAGTAAGAGATGAAATTTTTTTTATTTCTCAAGTTGAACCAAAAACTACTGACAAAGCACGTAGAGATGAATCTTGGACTAAAGCTATGCAGGAAGAATTAGAACAGATAAAGAAAAAAAACACTTGGGAATTGGTTCCAAGGCCTAAAAATAGGAATTTCATAGGAACTAAATGGGTTTTCATAAAAAAAATGGATGAGGAAGGAATAGTGGTAAGAAATAAGGCTAGACTAGCTTATAAAGGCTAATCACAACAAGAAGACATGGAATTTGAAGAGACATTTTCTCTTGTTGATAAGTTAGAAGCTGTGAGGCTATTTCTTGCTTATGCTACACATAAAGACTTCAAGGTATATCAAATGGATGTGAAATCTGCATTTTTGAATGGAGATTTGGAGGAAGAGGTATACATAGAGAAACCTGATGGATTTCCTCTTATAGAAAATGAATATATGGTCTGTAAACCTATTGGGACACCTATGGTGACTGGGTATAAACTTATTCATAATGATGAAACTTAGAGTTTTTCTTAGACAAAGTATAGATCAATGATTGGAGGTCTAAAATATCTAACTCACACCAGACCAAATATTTCCAATGTAGTTGGAATTGTGGCAAGATAACAAGAAGATCCTAAAGAGACACACCTTGTTGTTTTGAAAAGAATTTTTAGATATTTGAAAGGAACAATAGAGTATGGATTATGGTATGAAAAAATTGATGACTTTATTTTACATGCTTATATTGATGTTGATTGGGTAGGTAGTGTGTATGATAGAAAGAGTACAAGTGGAGGAGCATTTTTCCTTTAAAAATGGTTGGTTTCCTAGTTAAGTAAGAAGCAAGACTGTATAATTAAGTCTACTGCTAAATCTGAGTATGTTGTTGCTGCTATAAATTGTACATAATTTGTTTGGATGAAACAAATGTTGGACATTGGAATAATTTTTTAAGAGCCAATGGTTATCTATTGTGATAACACTAGCTCAGTGAATATGTTGAATAATCCTGTATTCCATTAAAAGACTAAACATATTTCTATTAAGTATCATTTCTTGAGAGACAAGGTAGCAGAGAAGGAGATTAGATTGGAGTGTGTTATCACAAAGTAACAAATAGTAGATATATGTATAAAACCTTTGCCAAAATATTATTTTGAGTATCTCAAAAGAATTCTTGGGGTGAGAACCCCTCCCTATGGTAATTAATTGATGCAGGTATGCATCAGTCTAGTGGCTTTCAGAGCTATATCATTTTGTGTACTTGATGTATGGATCTACTCCTCAAGGGGAGTGATTGCAGGAACACTACATAACATATTTGGGTGATTTTGCACTTGGTTGTTACATACATGAAGATTTGAAAAAGCTACACATTGTAGAATTTTGATGAAGAGTTATGGTACCCTTTTCCATTATTGTCAAAGGGGGAGAGATTCTATGTGAAAATCCCTACTATTTTAGGGAAAATTATGTTGAGGATATTGAGAAGATTGTATTGAGAGAGAGCACTTTTTGGACTGATGGATTTTTCCATATGTTTCCATCAATGAAAAAGGGGGTGATTATTGGATGATGTTGGAATTGGCCACTACCCATGTTGTTGGCATTCATGTTTTGTTACTGATGTCAACATATGTTTCTATGGAGGATGAACAGACTGGTTATTACTGTTGTGTGATGACTGACAGAAGTGTACTGATACTGTAAGGATGAATCAGAACAAGAGAAGATGGGGATATGTAGAAGGATGTATGATGATCTTATTTCTAAGGTTTCTTGGCTTAATATTTGATATTGGATGAGTTATAGATGTTTTTGGTAAAGACTATTTTCTGGACTATGATAGTGATGATTGGCAGAGTGAGTCTCTATGTTTTGGGTATATCTTACAAACGATGATGATTCAAGTTATGCGAGCTTAAGGGATGATAGAAGACATGTTAAGGAATTTTTATGATGGGTCAAAAATCATATGAGTGATGATAACATTGAACATGGCATGTATTTTGGAGGACACCTATTTGGGGACTACTTCAGAGATGTAGCGTGTATTGAGGATTGCGAGCATGGATTATAGATCTTGGATGATATTTGATGTATTGTAATTGATGTATACTTTTTTTTGATATTGTGTGTATCTCAGAAAGGGGATAAATATTTATTTGTATATTAGGAAATCTTAATTGGATGACCTAATCAATTATTGTAATAGGGTATATATGAGAGATAATTTCTTTTGAAAACATGTATGGGTGTATAAATGTGTATGAAGAGAAGTTGATTGATAGAGAAGTGAGGAAGCTGTGAATCTTTATTGACTGTTGGATGTAGAGTAGAGGATATGTTCATTGTACTTCATTGGAACTAACTAGACAAAGATTTTCTATCAGGCAGTTCATTGGATTGTATATTTTCTATATACACTTGTTTGGATTGTAAATCCTTGAGGGTGGATTTAACCTTCTTTATGCAGTGTACCTGGGCAGTGAGCCCACTATTACTTTGGACTCCTAATAGGTTCTATCCTTTAATAGGGACTGTGTATTGTAATGTTATAATAAGCTCCTAATAGGGATAAATATTTTAATAGGGATACTATACTCTTAGTACATCATTTTTGGGTGCTAATTCCCTATGGGGTTTAACCTTGAACAAGGTTTCCTCGATTAAAAAGGATTGTGTTATTATGTTGGCATTTAATGTTTTATCATTTGATGTAAATTTTTGGTTTATAAATTTTAATGTTTAATAATCTGTCTCACAACTGATTCACCCCCCCCCCCCCTCTCAGTTGTGTTGGTGGACTATNGATTCCCCCCCCCCCCCCCTCTCAGTTGTGTTGGTGGACTATTATTTTGAACACTTCTAAGGAAATAATAGACATTGGAACATAGATAGAAGATAGATAAGAATGAAAGGTAATAAATTCAAAGATGAATATAGATAATAAAGATGAAGATTAAATATCATGGAACATAGTCATGGGAAGCACTGTCCTTGGAGATATCAACATGTCGTAAATGGTCTAAAGAACATAAATCACTGCTCAAAGTTGTATGATTGTTATAAACTTTCAAAGTCTACTTGGTGTCATAGAGATGTGTTTATTTCTCATGTGTATTTGAGAGTGAATATTGCATTAGTCATGGATTTTGACTATTTTGGAAGACATTTTCATTGTTTTAGAAAATGATTCATTGTTTCTACACAACTACAGGGTTTCTCTTCAAATTTTTTGACTATTTTTCAAATATTTTATTGCTTCTCCTCAAGAATCATTACCATCCTTCTAATAATATATACTTTTACATCAAATTTATGCATTGTTATAGGGTTTCTTTCATTGATTTATGAATTCACCTTCTGTCATGAAAAAAATACAAGTTTGGTCATTTTTTCATGAGTGTGTTCATTACTACAAATCATTTTTATTGTTTCCTATGAGATGATTCATTCACTATTCTTCAAGGTTTTTCATTAGTTTTTAAGAGGTTGTTGAATTTTTTAGGTTTTATGAATATTATCATAAGGAAATGTAGATAATTTTGAGATATCATAGTCACAAGGTATAAAAAAAGATGGAAGAGTCTTGAACAAAGAAACTCACTAACTACAAAGCTAGGGGAAGTAGATCTGCATGGTCCCTAATTGCAAGGAAACATGTCATGAATAATTCACCCATGTTTCATGAGTCAATATCACAACCTACACAATTGAATCTTGGTAGAATATCACAATTTTACTTGATCTAGAAAATATCTCCTACTTATCAAAACCCTAAAATTTCTCCACTATGCATCACATTTTGGTTTCCATTAGTAGGAGACAAGATATTTTCCAAAGTAATTGAAATAGAAAAATGGTCTCCTTGCTACTTTCATATAGTTCAATCCATCATAATAAATCAATTAGTTAGAGGGGGAAGGGATGGCATGATTGGGGGAATAGGTGGGATGGTGAGATGATAAAGGTAGAAAGGAGAAATGGACAAGAGGAACTGGGGAGATATGAGAGAGAGAGAGAGAGAGAGATGGTCCTAGGATGTCTTTAGGGGTTCTTACTGTCTTAAGTAGTCCTAAGGGATGTGAATATGTATTAATGGGTCATATGATATATTAATGGTTCTTAAGATACATTAATAGGTTCTAGGGGATCCTAAAATATATTAATGGGTGTGAATGAGTCTTAGGACACATTGATGAGTCAAAATGTATCCTAGGATATATTAAGGGTTCCTTGGATGTATTAAGATGTCCTAGGTGTCTTAAGGGGTCCAAAGGGGTCATAAGGGGTCCTAGGATACTTTAATGTATCCTAGGACCCCTTATAATCTCTTAGGATCCCTTAGGACCTGTTACAATACACTAATGTATGGTAAAGGATCCTAGGACCCCTTAAGACCCCTTAGGACCTCTTACCATACTCTAATGTTTGGTAATGGCTTCTAAGTGGTCCTAAGGGGTATTAATGAGTTCTTGGACACATTAATTTGTCCTAAGACCCTTAACAACCCTTATGACCCCTAAGATGTATCAAAATTGATATGTTAGAGCTTTTTCTTGAAGAATATCTATTAAGAATCAATGCTTGACTCTATGATTCCAAAGACTTGATTCAAAAAAGGAAAATTCCAATTGATGAGGATTTCATCCTCCTTCTTCTTTGAGCTCCATAGACTCAAGCGGGTGTACCTATCTTGATTTAATGCTTCTCAATAAATCACATAAAGGATCAAAATTTCACACTGATTTTGTTAATGGCATTTACTACAACACTTGGTTATAAATCCTGCATATACTAATCACTATTCTTATGCAAAACTTTACAAGCCAAAAGATGCACTTGACAATAGAAAATGCAAGTGTGATAAGGATTCTCATCCTTCTTCTTTTTGAGATTCTAGCTTAGGCAGGCTGGCCTAATGATTCACTCTTCAAGGAATCCACAAAATTACTTGTACTCTTTAAGCACAAATGATAAAAATATATGTTCTTCAACATAAACTAAAAATTTGGTTAGATTTTTAAGTGTTGATGATAACGATTATTCAAATCTAGATCAGTGCCTAATCCAAGGCAAAAGAGTCAAATAAAATATATATTCACAAAAAATATTTAATGAAAACACACTTAGAACTTAGATGAAATGCATTACAATTCATCTTATCATTCCCATATCCATGTATCAAATTCTTATGCAAATATTTATCCCTCTGAAACTACCCTTAATAATTACTCTTCCCTTGGAAGAAACTTAAGAACAATCCCACATCTACCTTGTAAACAATATATTAAACTTGCCTTAAAAACTCAATACACAAGAACTCAAATAAAAACACATGAAGACATCATAGATCTGAAACATGATCTTCCACTATATTTTACTAAAATATCTCTATTCAATACATTCATAAGACAAAAGCTTTAAAACTAGACAAAAATTTAGAAAACTGCTTCGCATTTTTGAGTTCACCATCCTTAACAATACATTACAACTTGCTATATATAGTACACACTATCCATCTTGGAATACTAAAACAAATAGGATGAAACAAGCTTCAGATGGTTAGGCAAAGCAAAAAGTACTAAAAGACAAAAAAGTAGTTACAACTTCAGTCGGTGGGGGGAAAGAACTTGAGTAGTTGATTTGCAATCATTCTAGATCTTTTGCAATTGGTACCTTTGTCCATAGACATTAAAGGTAACTTTTGAAATTTGTTATGAGACCTAGTGACCACCAATATAGAATAAATTACACTAGTCTTGATGATAATTACCCTCCATGTGCTCATTGATTAGGTGCTAAGTGCCATTCACTCCTCATCTATTGCATCTAGTTCTATTGTTGTCAGATTTTTCTTCTCGAGCTTGGTTATGTTGTCCCAAAGTGTGACCTCATCCTCCATTGAATAATTAAAATCTTTACTACCCTACAACTTCTTTTGTTTTCTTTCCCACCTAGCATCAATGATAGCCCTTACATCATTAACAAAATTGATAAATTCTATTTCAGCTTTGAGTACTTCATCAAGGGATTTATTGAATCTATCCATGTCTAAAACATTGTCCTTTGTTAAGAAGACCTCTTTTATTGGCACAAAGGTGTCAAATTCTCCTTTCCACTCCTCACTTTCCTTCACCTCATCATTCTCTTTTCTGATTGGAGGGATGAATTTACTAAAATCAAAACTAAACATTCCTAACCTTGATTGAATTTGATTTTCCTTTGCTTTGAAAAAGGATAAGGCTATGCTAATCTATTCTATCATCTCTCCCACCTGACATACTGATTCAAGAAGGTCTTCTCTTTTGGGTTGATGTGCCTCTAGCCTCTCAAACAATGATCCTTTGCCTGACCATACACTGAATAATGGGTCAAGAGTTGTTATTTGGTCCTTTACCTCCTTCTCCAAATCAGGCAACTTGATGTATTCCATAAGTACTACATCCACTTTTCCCTTAAGTACATTTATCCTATGTTGTAATGCATTCAACAATGAAGATAGGGCAACCTCATTCATATCCTTGTCCACTATCTTTGTTTCTTGTGCAGGCTCCTCAATGACATCAAGTTGTACAACTACAACCTATTGAGCTAGAGGAGAAAGAGCTTTGGAGGCCTCTTCCAAATGTTTATTCATATCTTCTACGTTCTCTTTCAATTCCTTGATCTGCATTAGGCCCTTCTCTTTGTCCTTTTCCATGATAATTGACTCGTTTAAGATCCTTCCATATCTTGCTGACAATTGCTCTTTTTTTGCCTCATTCAAGTGGGCAAAGTTAGTGACAGTGTGGGAGATTTCTAGATTAGAGGTGTTTTGGACAGTCCAAATGATCTTGTCCCCATCCATTTTTTCCTCTACACTAACCAAAGATGGCTTCTAAGTTCTTGGAGCCAATGACCACATAGCGAGAGTTTGGGACCTAGGATCATATCTACAACCTTGTATCATTTTTCCTATTTGAGTCTCAGAAGAAAATTAAGCCTCTGGCTATTTCCTAATCTAATCAATGATAAATGCATAACCTAGATCCCATCCAGGCACAAGAAACATCCCACTAGACTTTACCATTTTCCTAGCCTCTTCTAGTGTTATGGTTTCAGAGTTAGGGTCATAGGCTTTCAAAGCTTTTATTTCTTCATCTCCTAAGATGGCACCCTCTTTTATCTACAATTGGGATCCAATTTCTTGTTTCTTTCTCTAGATGAGAAAGTTCTTGAATTCATCAATTTTAATAAATGCATAATCATTCAAAAACTCTTCCTGATAGATTTATCTCTAATCCTTGCATAATTGGATGGGAAATTTCACCTCCTCTTAGATCTCCTTTTTCCTTTTTATTACCCTCTTTGATGATCTTCCTTAATTCATGATGGTATTTTCTTTCACCAGTAACCAGGGAAGTTATTCTATCTTTCTTATTTCCTTGTGTTTCCCAACTACAAGGGTCCTCCTTGTTCTTTTCTTTGTTTCTTCCTAGGAGGTTCACTTGTTTCCTTAGTATTGGGAGCTCCCGAGCTAGCTTCAAAACCAGGTAGCTGATCTATTTGAGGAGGACTATGTAGATCATAACCTATATATCTATCTTGTTCATACTCAGAGGAAGAGTGTTGTTTAGGCCCCCTTTTCTTCTCCTCTATTTGACTTTTTAGTTGGTTGTACAAAATGTCATTCCTTTTTATCATCTTTTTAACCCTGGTGATATAAGGAAATCCTAGGAAGAAACCTCCAAAAGGAATCCTTTCCCTTTTCATTTCTTTCTCCAAGTGTATCAGGTCTAAATATTGTGCTTCTCTTTTCTCAACTTCTTCCTCATCAAGAACATTTATGATAACATCCTCTTCATCACACCCTTCATGATCCTTGATGGCAGTGACATTTGGGGATAGAAATTTCTTAGAACTCTAGATAAAAACCTCAAGGTCTACATATCTATATCGATCCATGATCATCTTAAATTTCCCCAACCATTTGTTTATTCCCCCCATGGCCTTCTTTCCAATAACAAAATCAACAACATGGAACTACCTTGGTTTAAATGTACCGTTCCTGTGAGGGGCGAAGTGCTCTATATCTGTCCATACTAGTTGCCAAATGAATTACAATAAGGAAACCCTTGGAGGAAAATACCTTGGAATTATATGTGGGGGTTGAGGACACCCGTAGACCCTAATTAATGATTAGGTCTTCTCAAGATAAAAGTCTCCCCAGTTATGATCTCCTGGCCACTTATCAACATGCTCGCAAGGCCTTAGAAGTCTTAGCACCTTAATTGTTAGCCTGGTTATCTTTGTTCCAAGCATAGTTAAAATTAGATGCACAATCCAATTTTGGAAATAACAGAATTCATTCTCAATGGAAGTATAGTTCCAGACCCTAATCCAGAACTACACAGGGTTTGGCTGGCCCTGGATATGTGTTCTTGGTCTCAAATTTTGAGTATTCATTCTATCTATGTTGTGGAAAAGAATTAAATATATTAGAATTGATTAATGCATGAATTTTGGGTCGGGCTTCTTCTAAATACTATAAGGACCTCATGTATCTTGTCAATGATATACTGAATATAGTCAAAGTTAGTATTCACATGAGAGTTTTGGATGTCCAAGATGGTTATCAACAAATCTGAAGGCATTCTCTTGAGATTCCCATCCATTCCCAACACTCTACATAGCCCATATGCTAAGTAATTAATGTAAAAATGCAAATCCTTGAATTCATATGGTGCATTTTTGGAAGCGGGTAATGAGGCTATATACTTATTTCACCTAAGCATGTGAGCAAGGATCAAAATTTTCACCAGATTGATCTCCTTACTATATTTTTCTTTTATTTTTCTTAGATCAATTTCTATGCTAGAGGCATGGTAGATACAAAAATATTTCATAAATGAGGGCCTATCCAAGGTGACTAGGGTTGTCTCATCATGATTTCTAATGGTTTTAGATACTGTATCATACCTCATGGCCAATTCAAATAGCATGTATGCATCCAGAAAGACATCTGGGATGATCAACTTGGCCAAACCTAGTGTCCAAGGATTTGAGACAGGGATATATCTATCTCTATTAATATAGAAGTAATTAAACAAATGATAACCAGAGCATCCAGGAGTGACAAGGTCCCTACAACTAGAAATGAAGCCTGAGAAAAACTCATCACTCACCTTTTTATTTTGGTTTTATCTAGGAAGAAAAGTGATGAGCTTTTCTGAATAGTTTATTTTCACCTTCTACTCTTCTTTTGTATCCTTGAATCCCCCACTGGCTAAAGCCTTGTTGGATTCTGCATGACTCATCTTTTCTGGTCTCTGAATTATCTTTCTCTAAAATAGGACTCTCTTCACAAATCTTTGTAACTTATCAAATCCTCGCTCTTCTCTTCTGAAAAAATGTGATAAGAAGAATGTACAAGTGTTGAGTCTATTTATCATTGAATAATGAATGCATCAATCAACTTGAGAATCCTGAAAGTCATTTCTCAATCACTTTAGCAATTACTCTGCATGTATTGAAATCAATTTTTTGCTAGTTGTGGTGTTGGAAGTTGACAAGTAATTTAATTTTAAATGAGAAATGGAAAATTCATGAGTGATTTTTAATTTTAAAACCTTATAAAATGTTTAAAATACCTAGACAACATTTGACTGGCTTGATTTTCTTCCCTTTTTACAACTCAGCAGAGTACTTGTACCTTGTTAGGATCTCATCTATTTATTCAACCTTGGTTATTTACTTTATTTCCTTGAAATGGTGTGAGAACAAGCTCCTCGATATTTCACTATACTCGGCTTTACCATGGTTTATCTGGAGATTCAGAGATAATGTCTTCTCTAAGTCACCCAATGAAATTCTTGACTTGGGTTACATTACGAGATTCATCAATAGCTCTTGATCTTTCATTTCATTGATGGTTCTGACTGAATCTTTGAATGATTTACTTAACTCTAATTTTATCCTAAGATTCAGCGCTAGCCACACAAACTTTACTTTACTTTACCTTTGGCTCATCTCGTAACCCTGAGTAACTCATCTCTTTGTATCTCTGAATTTTTGAATGAAATCCTTAACTTGAGTTTCATTATGAGATTTGGCGTAGACCACACAATTAAAACTACATCAATGAACTTCACTAGATCTCTAAAAGAAAACAAGACTTTGACTTTAATCTAGAGATCTAGTGCAAGCCGCACATCTAGGACAAGATCGATGGTCCTCGTTGAGTCGTTGAATGATTTACTTAACCCTGAGTCTATTTGGAGATTGGGAGATAATCTTTACCTCATAATCTTTGAATGAATCTTTTAGCTCTAATCTGATATCAAGATCTAGAGACAACATGTATCTCTGAGTCACTGAATTATTGTCTTGACTTTGGTTTAATTCATATATTGAACGCTAGCCACTCATCTTGTTTTATATCAATAAACCTTGCTAGATCTCGCAAGACTTTATCTAACTCAAATTTTATTTCAAGATTCAGAGATAAAGGAAATCTTGTGATCTTTAGATAAAATTCTTAACCATGGTTTAATCTATAGATGTGGAGATTAAGGATTTTGCTAGATCATTAAATGATTTCTTAACCTCAGGTTTTGTTCTGAGACTTAGCGCCAACTTCCCATCTCATTTTCCTTTTGAACACATGTCAGCATCTTATTAACTCAGTCTTTTATCTTTTAATGTTGAATACTTATTGCTTGTCTTTATTTATCTGGAGATTCAGCACTAGCCATAGTTCATACTTTAACCAATGGTCTAGATCTTACTACAGCAACCCTTACTTGATTTTTCATTAGCCTTGCTTGACCCTGATCAAATCTAGATATTTAGAGATAATTGAGTCTCTGAATCACAAAACACTTTTCCTTGACTCATGGTTCATTTGGAGATCTAGCACCAACCCTTGATTTGATTTCACATTTATGATCATCATTTAATATTACAAGACCTGGCCTTAACTCTAGTCTATTCCAAGATTCAGTAATAAGGCCCACCGCTAAATCTTTCAATGCTCAAATTAACTCAAGTTAAGTCTCAAGATTCAGAGATAAGCTTATCTCTAAATCACCAAATGAATTTATTAACCCTAGGTTTTATTTGGAGACTAGGTGAGAACCACACATTCGATCTGCCATTCAAACATGTGTCAGCATCCTAGGTCATATCTCCTAATTTTTGAATGCCCTTTGACTTTATTAATTTATCTGGTGATTGAGCACAAGACTTAGATCTTGATCTCAATCAATAATTAGCATTGAATCTCTGAATGATTTAATTAACTCCTATTTTGTCCCAAGATTCAAAGAGAACACTTGATCTTTCTCTTTACCAATGGCTCGCGTTGAGTCTCGAGATCTTTGACTTAACTCTACTTTCATTATGAGATTCAGAGATAAGCCTATCTTTGAATCTCCCAAAAAACCTAACCTAAAAATCCTTAACCACGAGTTCCATCTGGATATTATCCACCTAAAGAGGTCTCCAAGTCACTGAATGATTCACTTAACTATGGTCTCATATGGAGATCTATCCCTAACCACATGATTATATCTTCATCCACGGCCCTCGCTAGATCTCTAAATAAAAAAGTTGACCTTGACTTTATCTCACAACTCAGCCCCAACCATAAGATGAGAAGGGAATCAATAGCCTACGCGTGATCTTTGAATTTTAATACACTTAACAATTTCATTATGAGATCATGCGACTAACATTAGTTTCTATGTCCTTAATGTTATCATTGAATCGTTCAATGTTTCCATCCTAACCACCAAGATCTTAAGACTTAGAGATAATTGTTGTTCCAAGTCACTGAATGCTTGAACTAACTGCCAACCTCATGCGACTTAAAGACATAAAAGACATGCTCAAAAATTTCAACTCAAAAATATAATACTAGGGCACAACTTCTTTGCAATTTTAAGCAACAAAAACCCTACCAAGTGTTAGCTCTTTTTCTTATAGAACAACTTTTAATGTGACAATATACTTGTATACTTGAATGCAAACTCCTATTTCATGCAAGAGAAAGGCTAATTGATGAGATTATTAGATAACATCTAGGGAAACTATTACCTCCTCCTTCTTTTTTGAAATCCACTAACTCAGGCATGTATTACCTATGGATGATTACTGAATGACAATATATTTTATGTGGATTATCTTCTTACTAAAATGTTGAAATGCCTTTTAATGGATCAACAAGTAAATGACAATGCAAATTACTATGAATATCCTGATACAGAACTTAATGAGCCATACTAGTATTTTGACAACAACAATTAGTAAAGTAATAAGGATTCCCATCCTTCTTCCTTTTTCAGTTCTTATGAACCTCGGGAGGGACAACCTATTTTGATTCTCTCTTAAAGGAATCAGTAAGATGAATTGTATTCCTTAAAACATGATTACTTGAATGGAATGTATGTTTGAAATGTGGATGATTTGATAAATTAAAATACTGGTTGGGGAATGAATAATTACTTAGCCAACTATAAAACAGTGCCTTATCCTTGGGCTATGAGTCAATATATGGTATAACTCCACAGTAAGGTGATTAACAAAATACTTGCAACAAAGATAAAATTTCTTATAGATTATCCTCTTTCTAACACTATATCATTAGATCCTTAAACTAATGCTAAGCTCTCTAGGGTCACTTGAAATAATTAATCCTTCCTTGAAGGAGCTTACAAATGACTGCACAACCACCTTGTGATCAGTATGTCTAATTTCCTTACAAGTAAACATACAAGAACTATAACAGTAATGAAAAGAAACAATCCAAGATGCAGAAAAGAGATTGCAAAATATTTTTATTAATGTCTTAAAGCTTCAAATACATTTAGATAGACAAATAGTATAAAGGCTCAGACAAATTTTAGTAGTCTACCTTATAATTCTATTTCATAAATTTCCAACTCTAACCCTTTAAAAAATGATACAAGAGTAATATATATGCCTAAACCATCTTGGAATCCTTAAGATAAGGATGCAAAAATCTTTAGATGGTTTAGAAGACCTAACCCTAAAAAATTAGAAAAGATAAAAGATAGGAAAACACCAAGCGGTGGAAGGACAAAACTAAAGAATAAGATCTGATCTACTTTTTATCTTCTTGTGGATGTCGACACCTTTTTCTGTATATGTTCAGGATAGCATCTAATATTTATAACACCGCCAATTCAGGCTAATCTACACGACTTTAAGATTTATAACCTTTATGTGCTCAGAGAATAGGTGTCATGTGTCCTCCTATTCTTCATCCATTATGTCTAGGTCAATTGTTATAGGATTTTTCTTCTTGGGCTTTGTCACAATGTCCCATGTTGTAACATATTCCTCCTTTGGCCACTCAAAGCTTTGTATACTTTCCAACTGGGCCTTCTATCTTTCCCATCTGGCATCAGTTATTCTCTTTATATCTATGATGAATTTATTACAATCTGTCTCTGTTTTAATTGATTCATCCAAAATCTTATTGTATCTCTCCATGTTCAGCTCTCCTTGATTAGATATATAAATATCTTTATTGGGTAGCACATTGTCAAACTCTGAGCCCCATAGCCCTAATGGCTTGATCTGATTATCCTCAGTTCTAATGGGAGGCACAAATCTATTGTAACTCACCCTAAACATATTTAACCTTGCTTCTATCTGGTTTTCTTTTCCTTCGAAGAATGACAAGGTGGCTCCAATCTTCTCTATCTCTATCCCAACTAGGGTAACTACCTCTGGTAAGTCTGACCTTAATGGTTGAACATATGTCAATCTCTCAAAAAGTGTTGTCCTACCAGATCAGGTTGAATAGTAGGGATTCAAAATTGAGATAAAACTATTCATCTCTACTTGTAAGCCTGGAAATTTTCCATAGGCTCCATATACTACATCAATATTATCCTTAATGGTGTCTATTCTACGCTCCAAAATTGATCTTAGTGCACCCAAAATTACACTGTTATGTTCTCTAATCTCTTGCTTTGTTTCAGCTGCTATCTCCCTTGTTTCCTCTATTTTGAACTCTACATCTTGTGCCTCTTTTGGCTCAGCAGGGGTAGCCTCTAGCATATCTAGCGGTTGTGTAAGCTCAACTATGAGCTTCTCTTGTGCCTTGATCTTTATCAGCCCTAACTCTCTATTTTTGATAATGTCACTAGTATCACTAGTTAACTTTTTCAGCTTCTCAGACATTTGCACTGCTTTGGCCTCATTGAGTTGGGAAAAGTGTGTTAGCACTTGGGAGATCTCCAAGTCTCCTATATTCTAGACTGACCAGATGATCTTATTTCCTTCCATCTTCTCTTGGATGTTCAAAAGGGTTGGATTTTGATCTTTTGGAGCCAAGCTCCACATTGATAGTGCCTGGGACTTGGGGTTATATCCAAACCCTCTAGTCATGTCTTCAACCTGTGTTTTTTATGACAATTTGACATCAAGTTGTTTTCTTATTTGATCAATGATAAAGGTTGAGGCCAAGTCCCAAACTTCTACTAGTAATATTCCACTGGCCTTGATCATTTTCCTTGCATGCTCTGGTGTAATCTACTCTGATTTAGGATCATAGTCCTACAGTGTTTGAGAGCCTCTTGGGTCACTAGGTAACCACCTTCCAACTTGAATTGTGCACCCACTTGTTGTAGCTTCTTCTAGATGAGGAAGTCTTTAAATTCCTTAGTCTTGATTACATTATCATCCTTAAGGAATTGATCTTGGTAAATCAATCTCTCATTTGTACAAGTTCTAAGAGGTAGCTTTTCCTCCTCTTCTATATCCTTTTTCAATTTCTTCTTGACCCTAATCTGTTTTCTCAATTGGTGATCATATGGCCTATTTCTAGTTATTAGGGCACCAATCCTATCTCTCTTCTTTTCTCTTTTCTAATAATTTTACCCTATTTCAACCTTTTGTCTCTTAGGTGGGGGTTCATTTGTGACTTCCTTCTTAGGGACCTCTATTAGGTCAATAATATATTCACCCTCACCAATGTATTCTTCTACAACAGCTTGATTGACTGGAGGGGAGCTGGGTGTGGAGTATATTTCATCACTATCATCATCATATTCTGATGATGAGTGCCCCTTGTGGCCCTTCTCTAGCACTACTAGTGCATCCTCTAACTGATTGAACAGGAGAGTGAGAATTTATCATAGCATCTAGCCTCTTTAAATAAGGCATGTCTAGGAAGAATCCCCCAAAAGTAAGGCCCTTTCTCTTCACCTATCTCTCTAGATCCATAAGCTCATAGAACTTATCTTCTCTCTTATGCACCTCCTCATCCTCCAAAATATTTCTTATTAAGTCCTCTTCCATGCACTCCTCATGGTCTTTGGTGTAAGGGATGTTTGGTGTAAGCAATTTATTTGCACTAAGGATGAAGCCCTCTATGTCAATGTATCTATAAAGAGCTACATTCATCCTATAATGGCTCATCCAGTTATTTACAGGGTCCAATGCCCTCTTCTCAATTGTAAAATTGTAGATTTTGAACTGCCTTGGGGTAAATGCACCCTTCTTGTGTGGAGCAATGTGCTCTTTATCAGTCAAAATCAATTTCCTTATGAATTCCATCGCGGCAATCCTTAGTGGCACATGAAATGGCAAGATATGGGGAAGGTGGGTACAACCATACACCCTAATCAGTGTAAAGTTCTTCTCATAATAAAAATCACCCCATTTGTGATCTCCTGGCCATTTATCAAGATATTGGCAGGGTCTAAGTAGCTGAATTACTTTGAATGGCAGCTTAGTCTTGTTTACACCTAGGCACTAAAGAATTGGATACACTACCCAATTTTCAAAGGCACAGAATTCTTGTTCCCTAGAGGTGTAATTTCACACTCTTAGAAAGAATTGAATGGGGTTAGGCTGGCCTTGATGGAACCTCTGTTCCCTTAAACATTGGCAATTCATGATGGGGAAGTTGTAGTATAGGATCAAATGCATCAAAATAGAGTAATGCATGAATCTAGGGTTGTCTTTCTTATTTTGAATATCCACAAACCCTTCATGCATCTAATCAATGATATACTAGATATAATCAAAGTTAGTACTGGTGTGGGGGCTCTACATGTCCAACACCATCATTAGGATATCTGAAGTAATCCTTTCTAGCCCTCCATCTTTTCCTAGTACTCTGCATAGTGTGTATGATATATACTTCATATAGAAGTTCAAATCTTTATAGTAATATAGGGCATTCCCTAGGATGGAGTGCAATATAATTCTTCATTCTCTTGGGGACATGGTGTTCCTGAATCAATTTGGAGGCAATACCACTCTCCCTCGTATATATTTTCTCCAAGCTCTTCAGGTTTCTCTTAGTAGCCATGGGATGGTAGACATTAATATCTTTCATCAAGGAGTTCTTTTCTAGGGTAACTAGGGCTTTGTCGTCATCCCTCTTGATTTTTTTTGTCAGGGTGTCATATCTATAGGCCATTTCTAGGATAAAATTGGCATCTACAAATATGTCTGGGACAATAATTTTGGCCAATCCATAGGTCCATGGGTTTGATATGGGTACAGCTTTATCACTATTATTACAAAAATAATTGAACAAAGAATAGCCAGAGGACCTTGGGGTTTTTGCATCTCTATGAAAGATCAAATTATTAGTGAAGGTATCAGCACTTACCTTTCTGTTCTGAGTTGACCCTTGTAGCAAGGAAATGAATTCCTCTGAATAGTTGTGTTTCTCTTTCATGTCATCATTTTCATCATCACTCCTCCCATTGGTAGACACCACACTTACTGCCCTACTCATCTTGTCCAATTCCAATATATGTTACTGATATTGAAACAAATCTCCAAAAAACCCTCACCACGGGCTGTCAATTGCTCTGTAATCTATAATTTTGAGCACTGAAAACACAACCAATCACAATTCATTCTTAATTCTAAACCAAGAAAACACTTTTCTCAATACAAACTGCTGGAGAACCTTACTCTTCTCAGAAAATATTGGACTCTTTAAAATTCTTAGCTCTAAAAAATTGGAAGCTTGGTAAGATTGAAATGACAATGGATAGCTTACTTATAACTGATAAATCAATGCAGTCATCTCTTCGCAATTGGTAAACTTACAATTCAGTCACTTCCACCATTCGTTTACGCATTGTGACATCAATTCTAGTTCTAGCCGTGGCAATTCAAACTGACATGTAATCAATTTTCAATGAGTGCTTTTGCTTATAAAAACCTTATAAAATTCAAAAAGGGATCAAACTCAAATCAGATTAGTTGTCATTAATCATATTTCAGCTACTTTTCCATCTGTCAAAATCTTTGAAATCTTATTAGTCAGCAACTCTCCATCATGGTGTTAAAGAAAAGTATTCTTTTAACTCTGGTTTTTCTTCTGGCGACCTAGTGACTGTGTAATATCCTTGTCACTTGATATTCATTCTAACTATGGTTTGTTACTGAGACTTAGCAACTGCCATTAGATCAAACTTTAGATTAACGGTTGTCTCCATGTTGCTTGATCTTTTTACTTAACTCATCTTCTTACTGAGACATCGCGACTAAGCCTTCTCTTAACTATTCCTCAACCTCAAGTCACATCTGGAGACTTAGCGACTATTATATCTCTATGTTGCTGAACCAAATCTCTAACTCATGGTTTATCTAGAGACCTTATGATTAACACCTTTAGTCTCTTTATCATGTGATTATTTTACTTTTATGATTTCCATCTAGAGACTATGCGACTATCGTTGATCTTCCTTTCCTCTGCATCTGATGGTTGTCACCAAGTCTCTTGATCTTCATATCAAGCCCTAATTTTTCTTGAGACTTTGTGACTGATGAACATGTGTTTTATTTTTCCTTTTGTCTCCTGATCACCAAATCTTATTTGACTTTTCAACTTCTTACCATGACCATGCAACTACCTTCAGATCTGGCTTCCATATTTTTGTTGTTGTTATGTCTCCTGATGATCAACTTAACTCATGGTTTCTTCTGTGATTAGGTGAAAACACTATTATCCAAACTTTATTTTAACCCAAGTTCATCCTGAGACTCAGCGACTGTTAAATCTCCATGTCACTAGATAACTTTAAAACTCCAGGGTTTATCACAACATAACCTGACCATGGTTATATAAAATCTCGAGATGAATGGTCAGTGCCAAGTCTCCCATTCTTCAAAAGCATATTCTTTTTGTTACAAGACAACGTGACCAATGCATTTAACCAAGTCTCTAGATTAAATGGAATATTCTATTTTCTTTACGAGACTAAGTGAAAAGTAATAAGCACATGCAAATAAATTAGACATAAGTTATGAAAAAGGTAACTTGAAAATAGAACTCGACTGAGAAATTTAGGGCTTTTTTGCATTTTTGAATAGAAATGACCCTAGGGCTTAGGGTTTTTGGCATTTTCAACTAGATTTTGAGCTAACACAATATTTGTAGAGGTATAAGAACAATTTTAACCATGATTTTCAACCTTTAGAGCATAGGCACGAGAGGAAACTTCAACATTTTACAAGGCATACTCAAAAATAGGAAATACAACCAATAGTGGCTCTCTCTGAGGATGGCTAAACACAATTTTATGACAAGAACTATAGAATCTCTGGTTTCAGACCTTTTCAAAAAATAAAATCGGTGATAACTAACCTACTGCAGGAAAGAAACACACTACTAAAATGAAACTGTGGTACATATAATACATACTTACTTGTGCATGAAAATTTGATTTTCAATTGAAAAAAAGTTTCAGAAATTCCCATGCACAGGAAACTCAAAATATTCTCCATCCATATTCCTTAGAAGATAAGAATCCTTACCAAATCTCTGTAAAATGACAAAATTTCCAAGCCATAATGACTCAAACTTCTTGTGCTTTCCTTTATCTTCTGCTCTTACATTCCACTGCAGAACAAGGTCATCTGGTTGGAATTTTCTGTTGCTAGCCCTTTTGTCAAAAAGATATTTCATCTTTTGCTGCAACTTTATATTCTCCTTTTGGCTATCCTTTCTAATTTCATCCAACTCTGCTAATTGCATCATTCTTTTTTGCATATTATCAGAAATCTCTAACTGTTCTTCTTGTATGAACTAGTATATTGGTAACAAATTATTGACGGGAATTCTTGATTTCATACCATATACAAGTTCAAATGGTGATTTTCCTGTTGCTTTTTAAACTATTATCCTGTCAGCCCATAGTGCCAATTTCAATTTTGTATGCCATGCTCTCTTGTTCTTTTCAAGAGTCTTCTTCAAGATCTTCAATATACTTTTGTTACTAGACTCAGCTTGTCCATTTTCTTGAGGATGATATGGGGATGAATATGATATCATTATCCCATATGTCTCACATAAATATTTTATCTCATCTGATCTAAAACACATGGCATTATCCATTACTAATTTTGTAGGCACACCAAATCTGGTTAAAATATTTTTCATTAAAAATTCAGTAGCCACCTTACTTGTTGCCTTTTTTGTGGGTATAGCTTCAATCCATTTTTTTAAATAGTCTGTGGCTACAAGTATCCAACTGTGTCCACCACTGGATTTTTCTAAAAAATTCACGTATAAAATCAATTCCCCACATAGAAAAAGGAGCTTTAGCATTCACAATATTCAGTAATAGGGCTCCTAAAAATTTTAACTTATTTGTGAACCTTTGACATGGCTCACATCTCCTGAAAAAAGCATGAGTGTCTTTGAATAAGCTGGGCTAAAAATAACCAGCCCTTAGAATTTTATGGGTAGTAGTCTTGGCAGAAAAATGACCTTTACATACCCCAGCATGCATTTCATTTAACATCTTCTCAGATTGGCTTTGATCTAGACATAGCAATAATACACCATTTCTATCTTTCCAATATAAATCTCCTTGTACTAAGGTGTATCTCTGAGCCTATAATCTGAGAATTCTCTTTTGGTTATCTGTCATAGCATTAGGACACTTTGCATTTTTTAAGAAATATACAATGTCAGCATAAAATGGTTGTTTCTCTATAGTTGTAATTTTCCGATCATATATCTCTGTATTATTTACTTGTACTGAATCCAAGTTCTCCTCTATCATAAGTTTTGCCAAACCTTGACCTCTTACCAATTTTGTAATGTGGATTTCTAAGTTGAATTCTTGAATTTGGTTAATCCACTTACATCTCTTACCAATCACTTCTGATTGGGTAAGAATGTCCTTTACTGTTGCATGAGGAACATATTCTAGCACCTTAGCACAAACTAAGTATGGTCTAAAAGATTTTACAGCTTTTACCAAGGCATATGCTTGATTTTCCATCATCTCATAATTCAATTTTGCAGCATGAAGGGATTTGTAAAAAAATGTTATTGGATGTTCAAATCCCTCACCATCCTTTTGTAACAGAACAATAGCAATGGTGTGAAAAGATGAAAATGAAAATAAAGAAAAGGGCATACTATAGTCTGGTGATTTTAAAACAGGTGCCTCTTCTACTACTTTCTTTATTCTCTCAAATGCTATCTGAGCTTCCTCATTCCAATGAAATTTTGCATCTTTCCTTAGCAACTTAATAATTGGTTTGACAACCTCTGCAAAATTAGTTATGAATCTTCTAAAAAAATTTATCTTTCCTAAGAAAGATTGTACTCCTCTTATATTTTTTGGAGCAGTGACCTTTTGGATAGCCTCTATTCTCTCAGGGTCTATCCTGACTCTATCTTTGGACACTATATGTGCTAATAACTTTCCTTCTATGACTGCAAAATGGCATTTTCTATGGTTTAGTGAAATACCAAATTCTAAACCATTATTAAAAAATTTCTCTAGATGTTCACAGTGATCCCCTTCCTTTTTAAAATATGCAGTCAAATCATCTTGATAAATAACCATGAATAGATCAATAAATTCTTTAAATGCCACATCCATGGCTCTCTGGAAAGTTGCTCCTATATTTATTAATCCAAAGGGAATTCTAAAATAGACATAGGTTCCCCATGGAGTAGTAAAATCAGTCTTGAATTTCTCTTATTCTTTCACAAGTACCTAGTTGTAGCTTGAGAATCCATCCATCATTGATAGCATCTCCCAACCAGTTACCCTATGCAACATTGCTTCCATGTTTGGTAGAGAATAGTTATCAATTAGGGAAGCAATATTCAAGTTTTTGAAATCTACACACGGACTTATATCACTATTCTTCTTTCTTACTGGTACTAGGTTTGAGACCCAAGTTGAGTGTCTGATAGGCTAAATAATTCCATCATGATTTAACTTCATCAACTCCAGTTGCATCTTAGGAGCCAAAAGAGGATTAATAGGTCTCTTCTTTTGTCTGAACGGTTTCATATCTTCTTTGAGTGGGATTTCATGTTAGAAAAGATCCTCTCTATAAGCCTTAAGATCTTCATATGACCAAGCAAAAACATGCTTATGTTTTCTTAGTAGTTTTATCAGGTTGGTTCTAACATGAGAGTCTAATCATTTTCCAATGTAAACTATTTGAGGAGTGGTATATGAACCCAAATTTATTTTCTCTAGATCCTCAATTTTAGAATTGCTTACCCTCATTGTATGTTCATTCTGATCAGTAAACAATACCTCAAGTTCTACCAACCCTTTACGAATCTGGTTAGAACTGAGTTGGACAAGATCATCCCCCAGTACACAATCCTTTCCATCAATGACCTCAAGTAGATTATTGCAATCTATACACTGGTCCTCATAATGATCAAGGCACTAAAGAAATCTAAGGATATCTTGGTGATCCTCAAAACCTTTCCAGTTGTAAATGTTGTCTGGGACAACTGGCCTTCTTTTAACTTCCACAATTGATACCCCATTTAAGGTCATATCATCAATTTTCAAAGCCACATTGGCCAAGAAATTTTCCATAATGTTTCTAGACCTTTCTACCCAATTTATATTAAAGGCATCAAAGAATTCTATCTGGTCCCAAATAGCATGTCTATACATTTTTAATCTGTCATTTTTTATAGCATATTTGGACCTCACTTGGGCCACTACTAACTTTGAGTCACCATAGACTTTTAAACATTTTATACCATGCTTAGTAGCAATTTCTAGCCCTAGGAACAAAGCTTCATATTCTAATGTATTATTTGTACACTAAAAAGATAGCAGAAAAGAATATTTGAATGTGGTACCTGATGGAGATATGAGTAGAACTCCAGCTCCTGACCCTTCTTTTGAACAAGCTCCATCAAAGTACATTTACAACAAACCATCACTTTGTATAGATAATTCCTTCACCAAAGGATCAACTTTTTCACACTGGTGAGTACTCCTTTTGATTCTGAAATTTTCCATGTCAATGTCAACACAATAATTAATATCTTTATCCTCAAGAAATTCTATCCTGTGAGGTGTTCTTCCCTCTCTAGATACCTTTACATTATTTCTAGCTATATTTTGTTAAATTATAGCATCGAATTGATTAATATATATATATGTATACATATGTATATGTATATGTATATGTATATGTATATATATGTATATGTATATATATGTATGTATATATATATATATATGTATATATATACATATATATATATATATGTATATATGTATATATGTATATACATATATATATATATACA
>MU224722.1:1088079-1119928 GCA_018584345.1 Thuja plicata | reverse complement strand
TTAAGAGGGAGTATACTGTACCTTATAATCCTCAACAAAATGGAGTAGTAGAAAGAAAAAATAGAACTATTATTGAAGCTGCCAAAGCTATGATGCATGATCAAAATCTTCATACCTCATTCTGGGCTGAAGCACGCAACACCGCCATGTACATTCAAAATAGATGTCCCCACTCAATTTTAGAAAATGTTACACCTAAAGAAGATTTCATAGGGAAGAAACTAGATCTAAGTCATCTAAGAATTTTTGGATGTCCAGTATATGTTCACATTCCTAAAGAAAATAGAACCAAACTAGAACCCTCTAGGAAGAAAGGGATATTTGTTGGTTATAGTGAAACTACTAAAGGATACAGGATATACATACTAGGATAGAAATCAATTGACATTAGTAGAGATGTAAAATTTGAAGAAGACATTGCTCTCAAACTCTCCACACTTATAGAAGAAGGATTAAATGAGAATCAGAGGGAGAATACTCTTGATACCAAGAATCAGAGGGAGAATATTCACAACACTAAGAACACACTTCAAAATGATGAGAACTACATTGTTGAGAATCAAATAGAAAACACTATAAATGTTCCCACATCCAATCTTGAAGAGGTTGATATTCCTAACAACAAGAAAAGGCCACTATGGGAAAGGAAAATGTTTGAAGAAAATAATATTGAACCAGATGAGATATTTAGAGAAAGTAAGAAAATCAAAAATCAAAAATGCTATCTTGCACTTATGGCTGAACTCACAAAATCTGAACCTCCTAATGTTAAAGAAGCCTTAACATGTCAAGCTTGGAAAGATGCAATGATCAAAGAATATCAATCCATTGTTAAGAATGATGTTTGGGAAGTAGTACCAAGACCCAAAGAAAAGTCAGTCATTTCTTCAAGATGGTTATTCAAAATCAAATATGCTTCAGATGGCAGTATTGAAAAACATAAGGCCGGATTCGTAGATAGAGGTTTCTCTCAAAAGACTGGTATTGATTATGAAGAAACTTTTGCTCTGGTTGCTCAATACACATCTGTAAGAACCATTATAGCCATTACAACATCTAAAGGTTGGAAGATACATCAAGTGGATGTAAAAACTACATTTCTAAATGGATTGATTGAAGAAGAAGTGTATATAGAACAACCAGAAGGCTTCAACACCCATGATAGAAATAATTATGTCTGCAAATTGAAGAAAGCACTCTACAGTCTTAAGCAAGCTCCTAGGACTTGGTAAGAATGAATTGACAGTTATCTCTCCAAGTTAGGGTAATCTAAAAATGAAGTTGACCCTAATATATACTTCAAAATATACAAAGGTGATATAGTAATCCTAGTCCTCTATGTTGATGATCTACTAATAATAGGAGAAGATCATCTCATTGCCAAATGCAAACAAGATCTCACAAATAAATTTTCCATGAAGGACCTAGGTCTATTACACTACTTCTTAGGAATAGAAGTACTACAGAAAGAAAACTACATTCTTCTAAATCAAAGGAAATACACCTTGGACATTCTAACTAGATTTGAAATGATGGAGTGCAAACCACTAACCACTCCAATGGAAACAAATCTTAATAAGCTAAAGGATGAAGCAGCAGATTCAGAACCTACAGATCCTACATATTATAGACAACTAGTTGGGTCACTTATGTACTTGGTAAATACTCATCCTAATATTTGCTATGCTACAAATGTTTTAAGTCATTTCATGTGTGAACCAAAGAAGATCCACCTAACAGCTGCCAAACATATTCTAAGATACTTATGTGGTACAATTGAGATGGGCCTAAAATATGAAAATACTAAGATTCAACTTCAAGGGTTCACTTACTCTGATTGGGCTGGAAATTCAATCAATCATAAAAGCACTACTGGATGTTGCTTTAGTCTTGGATCATCTATGATTTCCTAGTTCAGTAGAAAACAATCAGAAATTGCTCAAAGCTCCACTGAAGCAGAATACATGGTCGCTTCAATGGGAGCTCGAGAAGCAGTATGGTTAAGGAAATTACTATTTGGATTATTTGGTAAGCCATTAAAACCCACCATAATTCATTGTGACAATCAAAGTTGTATTAAACTTTCAGTAAATCCAGTCTTTCACAATCGTTCCAAACACATAGAAATTCCTTACCACTACATAAGAGATATGGTAGACAAAGATATTATTAAATTGGTCTACATTAGTACTAAAGAAAAAAATGCTAACATCTTCACCAAACCTCTTGTGAAGTTGAAAATTGAGTACTTTAGAAAGAAACTTGGTATGGTTAAATTGTGATTAATTGAGATTAAATCTCACTATTGTGTAAATTAAAATATTCATGAATAAAATTAAATGTTAAATATTGAAATATTGTTTATGTTGAAAGATGATGATCTTTCTTGTGTGTGAAGTCACTGTTGTAAGGTGACAACCTACAATAAGTTGACTTATGTTATTATTTAATACAGTTCTGAATTGGTTGGGGATTATGATAACAATTGGTTCAAGTTTTGATCCAGATTGCGTCGGATATCTTGATACCCATGCTTATACTTATGTTATTATTTAATCCAGTATCGAATTGGTTGGGGATTATGATAACAATTGGTTCAAGTTTTGATACGGATTGCACTGGATATCTTGATACCCATGTTTATTCTTATCCAGTTCCGAATTTAGTAAAAGGTTAAAATAAAATTTCTCATCAAGTTAAACTATGTTCCGGATTATGCCAGAAGTCCTGATTCAAATAATTATGTGTTGTTTAAAAGGGAATATTAACAGAATTCCAATAACATCCACATCTTGTGAATATTAATCTCCTCTCACTTAGAGGGAGTGTTAAATTATAGCATTGAATTGATTAATATAAACATATAATCGATATCATATATATATATATATATATTTATTTATTTATTTATTTATGTAATATGTTATTATTAATATTCAATTATATTGCAATTAGTAATTATCGATGTTTATAATAGTCGATATTTATTCACAACCGATTAAGTATTATCGGGTTTCATTATTAATGAAACACAGTCGCTACTGACTTAACTATATACGATAACCATTAGTTAATGGTTATCATAACACATTGTTAATGTGTTACAATAACCATTAACTAATGGTTATGTGTACACTTATATACTATACACCTTCATACGAAATAGTGTCAGCCTACACGACTGTGTAAAGGCATGACTCGACGTGGCTTTAGCCACATAGAGTCATGACTTTACACAGTCGTGTCTCCTCATTCATATATTAATACTAATCATATGGGCTGAGAAAGACAATCAATAATAGTTTCATTGTCTTATCTCAGCAGCATACTAACAATCAGTATTATTATATATATAACATATATATACATAATCAGTAAGAGTATAGATACAACATCAACACAATTATCATAGTAAGATTTTTTCTATTATAGTAAATAAATCTAACATATTGAAAGTGGAATAGGATAGGTCACACTAAATACTACCACCCATTGAAGCACTCCATTTTCTAGATAACAACATGCCATAATGTGGTGGTATGTCAACCACCAATACACTCATAGTTAACATTGTATCTGGACACATGGCTAATTTGTAGGGTAGGGATTTAATAGTTCTAACAATAGGGATTTCTCTTGAGTCCATTGCTTGGAATCTTCCATGAGGAGTATCCACTTGTAAACTTATGGATCTCATAATTTCTGTAGGCATGACTGCATTGGATGCTCATGAGTCAATCATACAAATTTTTAGCATCTTTCCATTTATAAACAATGTTAATTAAAAGGGGTCAACAACCCCTGCAAAAGTGTTTGTGTCTAAGTAAATTTGAGGGATCTCAGAAATCATCCCCTCAGGTTCCTTTCCCTTGTTGTTGAATTTATTTTCAATATGCTCTATTTTCTGAGGTTTTATCAGTGATACATTATTCAATACTGAAAGAAATTTATCTTTGTGCTCTTTCATTCTCATCATCTCAAGGAATGGGACCTTTACAGTCATCTGAGATAAGCATTATCCCATATCTACTGGAGTATACTTTACATCAGTGGTTTTAGATTTTTCTACAATGATATTATTCTCTTCTATCTGAATATTCACAGCAGGTTCTTCCCACCTAGATTTCTTATTTTCCACTTTAGGGGAAGAAGAAATTGCTTCTGGCTCTTTAGCCTTTTCTACATGTACATCCTTTTGTTCATTGGATTTGTTTACTATTTTGACCTTAGGTCTATTTACATTTTCCCCAAGTCCATCTTTTTTAGGCATATATTTGGCATCTATTTTATTTTATTTTATGAAGATGCCTGATGGTTGACTACCAGCATTACCCACCATTAGGTGATAATTATTTCTAGCTTTGTTTACCAAATCAGCAATGATTTTGGCTTTTTCCTCATCAGAGGCTTTTCTCACTACTGGGGATTCCTGACTATTTTGGGCATAACATCTTATGTGGTCATCCCTTTCTTCTTCTTCATTATCTGATAAGATTTGTTGCTGGTGAATTTCTATTCTTCCTTGCGAGCCATATATGTCATGATTTTCAATTTCTTCATTACAATCCATATCATGACAAGAATATGCATTATTCATACTATAATCACATGAATCATCTTCATCCTTTTCTTACTCTTCATTAGCTTTTAAATCTAAGGAAAGAAAAAATCAAGATTGTGTGGTGCCTCACAGGCTTCACACCAAAAGTCATCATTTCACATGTGAATAGCATTTTTATGTAAAGGATCAGGAGTCCTATTCTCAGGTTTGTCCCCCCTTAATGGAGTAGTAGGCTTACCATCTTTAAATTGGGTACCATAGGGGTGGTTTTTCATCCTATTTTGTGGATTGTAATTGTTATTATAGGATGACTTATTATTCTTTGGATCCTTATACTCTCTGTAGTCGGGTTCCTTTTGATTTCTTCTATTAAAGCGTGAATACTCTCTTTTACCCAATTTCCCTGATATCCTTCTATTCATTTCTATATTGACAGTTGTTTTATAGGCTTCTATTAAAGGTCTAGGATTTTTATCTCTTAGTGCATAGCCCATTTTTTGAATCAAAGGCATTAAGATAGGTAGCAAGACATACCTTTTTATCCAACTTCATCTTTTGGAATAGCTTATGCATAGCTCGCTAAAATCTTGTATTGAACTCTGTTACTTCTTCATTTGAGTTCTTCCTTATATTATTAAATTCATTAAGAAAAAACCCTTCATTAGTCTTGTCACCATATTGATCTTTGAGTAGATCAATCAGTTCATCCATTGTTCCTACAGAACCATGAGATAAGGTCCTAAACCATTCCCTAGCATCTTCTACTAGAGATTGTACAAATAATTTCATAAGAACATCTTCATTATTGATATTTAAATCATCTATAACATCAAAGAATTTTCTCAAATGTTCTTCACAAGTTACAACATTATTACCTAAAAATTTTGGGAGCTTCTCTCCCATATCTTCTGGTATTACATTAGGGTAACCTGGAATTCCAAAGAAAGAAAATTGCTTGTACCTTTCTGTGGGAAGGGATCTCCTTTGAAATTTTTCATTCTCCTTGGGAGAAAATAATTTTCTATGGTCTTTGAAATAAGAAGCTTTATTTTTTGATGTTGTAGCATCTTCTGTATCAGCAAAAGAAATTGTAGTTGACTGCAAGAAGTCAATTTTTCTTTTCATCTCAATAGTTGCAGCTTCTGCTTCATCTTTTTCCAACATCTTAGCCATATTTTCATTTTATTTTCTAATCTTTTCAAGGTCAATGTATAATTTAGACATTTTCTCTATCGGGTTCTTTTAAGTTTTAGGCTTCTCAACTTCTGCTTCTGCAACTTTACTCTTTCCTTTATCTTTGAAGTCTTGAGGACCCAAATTTTGGTGGGTGTCGGGAATCTCCTGATCTCTGTAAGATCTCTCAATATTATTTGTAGCTTGATGTCTTAAGGTTCTTTTCCTATACTTGTCAACATCTTTATGCTCGTGTTTTTTCTTTTTATGTTTTTTTCTCTTTTCATTTGTTGAATAAGGGCTAGTTGTTTCATGAGGATTCTTTCTTCCTTTGCAAGCTCGTCAGAAGGAACATCAGAATCTAAAATAATTGTATATGTTCCTTCTCTCTCACTGGAAGTTCTAGTGACTATATAGTTGTCTAATCCAAGGCTTGGGGCTTCTACATACTTTGAGGCACTCTCCTCATGACTAGACTCATTAGTATTCTTCCTTCTAGTTCTATTCTCTTCACTTCTTGGAGAAGAATCATTGATGCTTGCTTGATTTTTCTTCTTTCTCCAAGACATCCTAGTTTTTGAAGTAGTTGCGACCCCACTATCCAACTCAACTTCTAGATTGTTTCTCATTCTAGACGTAGTATTCATATTTGAAAATATATACTTGACTTTTCCACTAGTCACAAAGATTTTACTTTTAGAGTCACCACCCAATCTTCGAAAATACTAAATACTACTAGAATGATCTAAAAACTGGAAAAACTCAGCTTTAACTTAATTTGACTTCTAGATACTAGAGATTCATTATAAGCTTCTTTTAAAGTTTTACTCAAAAATCCCCAGTACATCGCCATTTTCTTAGCTCTTTTTTTTGTAGCACAACTTTTAATGTGATAGTATACTTGAATGAAAACTCATATTTCAAGCAAGAGAAAGGCTAATTGATGAGGGTATTAGATAACATCTGGGGAAACTATTACCTCCTCCTTTTTTGAGATCCACTAACTCAAGCAGATATTACCTATGGATGATTACTGAATGATAGTATCTTTTAAGTGGATTATCTTCTTACTAAAATGCTAAAATTCCTTTTAATGGATCAAAAAGTAAATGACTATGAATATCTTGATACAGAGCTTAATGAGCCATACTAGTATTTTGACAATAGCAATTAGTAAGGTAATAAGGATTCTCATCCTTCTTCCTTTTTCAGTTCTTATGAACCTTAGGAGGGACAACCTATTTTTATTCTCTCTTAAAGGAATCAGTAAGATGAATTGTATTCCTTAAAAAACAATTAATTGAATGAAATTTATGTTTGCAATGTGAATGATTTGATAAATTTAACTACTGGTTGGGGAATGAATAATTACTTAGCCAACTATAAACCAATGCCTTATCCTTACGCTATGAGTCAATATCTAGTATAACTCCATAGTAAGGTGATTAACAAAATACTTGCAACAAAGATAAAATTCCTTATAGATTATCCTATTTCTACAACTATATCATCAAATCCTTAAACTAATGCTAAGCTCTCTGGGGTCACTTGAAATAATTAATCCTTCCTTGAAGGAGCTTACAAATGACTGCACAACCACCTTGTGATTAGTATGTCTAAGTGCCTTACAAGTAAACATACAAGAACTATAACAATAATGAAAAGAGACAATCCAAGATGCAAAAAAGAGATTCCAAAATATTTGTATTAATGTCTTAAAGCTTCAAATACATTTAGATAGACAGATAGTATAAAGGCTCAAACAAATTTTAGTAGTCTGCCTTGTAATTCTATTTCATAAATTTCCAACTCTAACGCTTTACAAAATGATACAAGAGTACTATATATAGTCCTAAACCATCTTGGAATCCTTAAGATAAGGATGCAACAAGCTTCAGATGGTTTAGAAGACCTAACCCTAAAAACTTAGAAAATACAAAACACAGGAAAACACCAAGCGATGGAAGGACAACACTAAAGAATAAGATCTAATCTACATCTTGTGGATGCTCGCACCTTTTTCTGTATATGCTCAAGATAGAATCTAATATTTATAACAATATCTAGTGACCACCATTTCAGGCTAACCTACACTAGTCTTTAAGATTTCTTACCTTCCTGTGCTCAGAGAATATGTGCCATGTGTCCTCCTATTCTTCATTCATGATGTCTAGGTCAACTGTTACATATTTTTCTTCTTGGGCTTTGTCATGATGTCCCATTCTATAACATCTTCCTTCTTTGGCCACTCAAAGCTTTGTATACTTTCCAACTGGGCCTTCTATCTTTCCCATCTGGCATCAGTTATGCTCTTTCTATCTATGATGAATTTATTACAATTTGTCTCTACTTTAATTGATTTATCCAGAATCTTATTTTATCTCTCCATGTCTAGCTCTCCTTGATCAGATATATAAATATCTTTATTGGGTAGCACATTGTCAAACTCTGAGCCCCATAGCCCTAATGGCTTGATCTAATTGTCCTCGGTTTTGATGGGAGGCACAAATCTATTATCACTCACCCCAAAAATATTTAACCTTTCTTCTATCTGGTTTTCTCTTCCTTTGAAGAATGAAAAGGTGTCTCCAATCTGCTCTATCTTTGTCCCAACTAGGGTAACAACCTCTAGTAAGTCTGACCTTAGTGGTTGAACAAATGTCAATCTCTCAAAAAGTGTTGTCCTACTAGACCAGGTTGAATAGTAGGGATTAAAAATTCAGATAAAGTTATTCACCTCTACTTGTAAGCCTAGAAATTTTCCATAGGCTTCATATACTACATCAATCTTATCGTTAATGGTGTCATTTCTATGCTACAAAATTGATGTTAGTGCACCCAAAATTACACTATTATGTTCTCTAATCTCTTTCTCTATTTCAGCTGCTATCTCACTTGTTTCCTCTATTTGGATATCTACATCATGTACCTCTTTTGGCTCAACAGGGGTAGCCTCTAGCATATCTAGCAGTTTTTGTGTAATCTCAACTATGATCTTTATCAGCCCTAACTCTCTATCTTTGACAATGTCACTAGTATCACTAGTTAACTTTTTCAGCTTCTCAAACATTTGCAGTGCTTTGGCCTCATTGAGTTGGTCAAAGTGTGTTAGCACTTGGGAGGTCTCCAAGTCTCCTATATTATAGACTAACCAGATGATCTTATTGCCTTCCATCTTCTCTTGGATGTTTAAAAGGGTTTGCTTTTGATCTTTTGGAGCCAAGCTCCACATTGCTAGTGCCTGGGACTTGGGGTTATATCCAAACCCTCTAATCATGTCCCCAACTTGTGTTTCTGATGATAATATGACATCAAGTTTTTTTCTTATTTGATCAATGATAAAGGCTGAGGTGAAGTCCCATTCCACTGGCCTTGACCAGTTTCCTTGCCTACTCTGGTGTAATCTGGTCTGATTCAGGATCATAGTCCTGCAGCGTTTGAATATCCTCTTGGGTCATTGGGTCACCACCTTCCAACTTTAATTATGCACCCACTTGTTGTTGCTTGTTCCAATTGAGGAAGTCTTTAAATTCCTTAGTCTTGATGAAATTATCATCCTTAAAGAATTGATCTTGGTAAATCAATCTCTCATCTATACAGGTTCTAAGAGGTAGCTCTTTCTCCTCTTTTATATCCTTTTTCAAAATCTTCCCAACCCTAATCTATTTTCTCAATTGGTGATCATATCGCCTATTTCCAGTTATTAGGGAACCAATCCTATCTCTCTTCTTTTCTCTTTTTAGAGAAGGTTCCCCTGTTTCAACCTTTTGTCTCTTAGGTGGGGGTTCATTTGTCACTTCCTTCTTAGAGACCTCTGTCAGGTCAATAATATATTCACCCTCAACAACTTATTCTTCTGCAACAGCTTGATAGACTGGAGGGGAGCTGGATGTGGAGTATCCTTCATCACTATCATCATCATATTCTAATGATGAGTGCCCCTTGTGGCCCTTCCCTAGCACTACTAGTGCATCCTCTAACTGATTGCACAGGAGAGTGTGAGAATTTATCATAGCATCTAGCCTCTTTAAATAAGGCATGTCTGGGAAGAATCCCTTAAAAGTATGTCCCTTTCTCTTCACCTATCTCTCTAGATCCATAAATTCATTGAAATTATCAGCTCTCTTATCCACTTCCTCATCCTCCAAAATATTTCTTATTAATTCCTCTTCCATGCACTCCTCATGGTCTTTGGTGTAGGGGATGGTTGGTGTAATAAATTTCTTTGCACTAAGGTCTAAGTCCTCTATGTCAATGTATCTATAAAGAGCCACATTCATCCTATAATGGCTCATCTAGTTATTTACAGGGTCCAATGCCCTCTTCCCAATTGTAAAATTATATATTTTGAACTACCTTGGGGTAAATGTACCCTTCCTATGTGGAGCAAGGTGGTCTTTATCAGTCAAAATCAATTGCCTTATGAATTCCATTGCAGAAATCCTTAGTGGCACATGAAATGGAAAGATATGGGGAGGGTTGGTACAATCATACACCCTAATCAGTGTAAAGTTATTCTGATAATAAAAATTATGCCAATTGTGATCTCCTGGCCATTTGTCAAGATATTGGCAAGATCTAAGTAGTTGAACTACTTTGATTGGCAGCCTTGTCTTATTTACACCTAGGCACTAAAGAATTGGATACACTACCCAATTTTCAAAGGCACTAGATTCTTGTTCCCTAGAGGTGTAATTCCACACTCTTAACTCAAATTGAATGGGGTTAGGTCAGCCTTGATGAAACCTCTCTGGCCTTAAACATTGGCAATTCATGATGGGGAAGTTGTAGTACAAGATCAAATGCATCAAGATAGAGTAATGCATGAATCTAGGGTTGTCTTTCTTATTCTAAATATCCACAAATCCCTGGTGCATCTGATCAATGATATACTCGATATAATCGAAGTTATTACTAGTGTGGGGGCTCTACATGTCCAACACCATCATTAGGATATCATAAGTAATCCTTTCTAGCCCTCCATATTTTCCTAGCACTCTGCATAGTGCATATGATATATACTTCATATAGAAGTTCAAATGTTTGCAGTAATATGGGGCATTTCCTGGGATGGGTACAATATAATTCTTCATTCTCTTGTGAACATGGTGTTCCTAAATCAATTTGGAGGCAATACCACTCTCCCTCATATATCTTTTCTCCAAGATCTTCAGGTTGATCTCAGTAGCCATGGGATGGTAGACATTAAAATATTTCATGTGAAGGATTTCCTGTCTTGGGTAACTAGGGATTTTTTGTCATCCCTCTTGATTATTTTTGTCAAGGTGTTCCAAGATAAAATTGGCATCTACAAATATGTCTGGGACAATAAGTTTGGCCAATCCATGGGTCCATGGGTTTGATATGGGTACGGCTTCGTCATAATTATTATAGAAATAATTGAACAAGGAATAGCCAGAGGACCCTAGGGTTTTGGCATCTCTAATAAAGCTCAAATTGTCAGTGAGGGTATCAGCACTTACCTTTCTATTCTGAGTTGACCCTGGCAGCAAGGAAATGAATTCCTCTGAATAGTTGTGTTTCCCTTTCAAATCATCATCTGCATCATCACTCCATCCACTGGTAGATGCCACACTTACTGCACTACTCATCTTGTCTAGTTCCAATATATGTTACTAATATTGAAACAAATATTCTCAAAACCCTCACCATAGGTTGTCAATTCGTCTGTAATCTATAATTTTGAGCACTAAAAACACTGCCAATCACAACTCCTTCTAAATTCTAAACCAGGTTAACACTTTTCTCAATACAAACTACTGGAGAACCTTACTCTTCTCAGAAAATGCTGAACTCTTTAAAATTCTTAGCTCTGAAAACTTGGAAGCTTGGTAAGAATGAAATGATAGTGGATAGCTTACTTATAACTAATAAATCAATGCATCCATCTCTTCACAACTTGTAAACTTATAATGCAGTCACTTTCACCATTATTTTACGCACTGTGACATCAATTTTGGTTCTAGCCATGGCAATTCAAACTGACATGTAATCAATTTTCAATGAGTGATTTTTCTTATAAAAACCTTATAAAGTTCAAAAAGGGATCAAACTCAAATCTTATTGGCTATCATTAATCATATTTTGGCTACTTTTCCATCTGTCAAAATCTCTGAAATCTTATTGGTCAACAACTCTCCATCATGGTGTCAAAGAAAAGTCTTCTTTTAACTCTGGTTTTACTTCTGGCGACCTACTGACTGTGTAATCTCCTTGTCGCTTGATATTGATTCTGACTATAGTTTGTTACTGAGACTTAGCAATGGTTGTTGGATCAAACTTCAGATCAACGATGTCTCTATGTCACTTGATCTTTTTACTTAACTTATCTTCTTATGGAGACATTGCAACTAAACCTTCTCTTAACTATTTCTCAACCTTGGGTCACATCCAGAGACTTGGAGACTATTATATCTATATGTCGCTTAACCAAATCTCTAATTCATGGTTTATCTGGAGACCTTGTGAATAACACCTTTAGTCTCTTTATCGCTTGATTATTTCACTTTTATGATTTCCATCTAGAGACAATGTGACTGTCGTTGATCTTCTTTTTCCTCTGCATCTAACGGTTGTTGCCAAGTCTCTTGATCTTCATATCAAACCCTAATCTTTCTTGAGACTTAGCAACTTATGAACACATGCCTTATTTTTTCTTTTCTCCCCTAATCACCAGATCCTATTTGAATTTTCAACTTATTACCGCGACCACGCGACCACCGTCGGATATGGCTTCCATCTTGTGGTTGTCACTAAGTCTCCTAATGATCAACTTAACTCATGGTTTCTTCCGTGACTAGGCGAAAACACTTTTATCCAAACTGTCATTTAACCTAGGTTTATCCAGAGACTCAGCGACTATTAAATCTCCATGTCTCTAGATAACTTTGAAACTACAGGGTTTATCATGAGATAAATTGACCACCATTAGATCAAATCTCAAGATGAATGATCAGCGCCAAGTCTCTTTATCTTCAAAAGCATATTCATTTTTTTAAGAGGAAACATGACCAATGCATTTCACCAAGTCTCCAGATTAAATGGAACATTCACTTTTATTTATGAGACTAAGCAACAAATAATAAGCATATGCAAATAACTCAGACATAAATTATGAAAAACGTAACTTGAAAATAGAACTCGACTGAGAAATTTAGGGATTTTTTGCATTTTCAAATAGAAATGACACTAGGGCTTAGGGTTTTTGGAATTTTCAACTAGGTTTTGAGCTAACACAATATTTGCAAAGGTATAAGAACAATTTTAACCATGATTTTCAACCTTCTGAGCATAGGTATGATAGGAAACTTCAACATTTTACAAGGCAGACTCAAAAATAGGGAATACATCCAACACCAAGGACAATTAAGACTTAGGGATTAGGATACAAGCATACAAGCATGGATACAAGCATTTATAGAAAATTTCAGGGCACACGTGAAAAATACTTCGATGCTTAAGACACAAATTGACACTACGAACTAAAAAATTTAACATGACTCAGAAAAATTAAAATAGCCCCAATAGGATCGTAAAGGGTCTTGAGGGGTCCTAAGAAACATTAATGTGTCCTAGGACCCCTTAGAAACCTTTATGAATGCTAAGATGTATCGTAAGAAGTCCTAAAGGTTCTTAAGGAATTATAAGGGGTCCTAGGACCCCTTATGACCCCTTCAGACCTCTTCCTATACACTAATGTATGATAAGGGGTCATAAGGGGTACTAGGTGACATTATTGTGTCCTAAGATCTCTTAAGACCCCTTAGGACCCTTTACAAAATATTATTATATGGTAAGGGATCCTAAGGGGTCATAAGGGGTCTTAGGACACATTAATGTAACCTAAGACCTCTTAGGACCCTTTAGGACCCCATACAATACATCTTACAGGTCCTAAGAGTTTTTAAGGGGTCCTAGTAAACATTAATGTGTCTTAAGACCTCTTACCATACACTTAACTATGGTAAGGGTTCTTAAGGGTTCTTTAAAAACATTAGTGTATGATAAGGGGTCCTAAGGGGTCGTAGGACACATTAATGTGTCTTAGGACCCCTTAAGACCCCTCACCATACATTAATGTATATTAAGGGCTACTAAGGGATCTTAAGACACCTTAAGACCCCTTACAACTCCTTAGGACCCTTTACAATACACAAATGTATGGTAAGTGGTCCTAAGGGGTCTTTGGGATCATAGGACACACTAATGTATTGTAAGGCCTCTTACGACCCCTTATGTCCTAAGTGGTTGTAATAGATAATAAGGGGTCCTAGGACATATTTATGTGTCTTAGGACTCCTTATGACTCTTTAGGAATACTTCCCATACATCTTAGGGGTCATAAGGGTTTTGAGGGATCTTTTGATGCATTAATATGTCCTAGAAACCCTTATGGCCCCATAATACCCCTTACCATGTACACTAATTCATGGTAAGGGTCATAAGTGATCTTAAGGCATCCTAGGACACATTCATTAAGACCCCTTAGGACACCTTAGTACCTCTTACCATACATTAGTGTATGGTAAGGGGTCCCAAAGAGTCTCAGGGGGTCTTAATGGGTCCTATTACACATTAATGTATCTTAGGACCCCTTACCATACATTAGTGTATGGTAAGGGACCTTAAGACCTGTTAGGACCCTTTACTATACACTAATGTATGGGAATAGGTTGTTACGAGTCTTAAATGGTCAAAGGACACAAAAATGTGTTCTAGGGCCCCTTAAGACCCCTTATGACCCCTAACCATACATTAGTGTATGGTAAGGGGTCTTAAGAGGTTGTAAGATATCATAAGGGGTCTTGGGACACATTAATGTGTCTTATGACCCCTTAGGACCTTTTAGGACCACTTACCATACATCTTAGTGGTTGTAAGGGATTTTAAGGGGTCTTTAGACACATTAATGTGTCCTATAACCCCTTACAACTCCTTATGACCCCTTATGGTGCAGTGCACCCATGGCTATCTCTAATTTATTTCTTTGTATTTTTAATAACTAGATGGATCTTAGAAGATCATCCTATTTTGATTTTGGATCCACTATTTGGTCAAGGATCTCTTAGGCATTCTTATAAGCCTAAAGATGCCTAGTCCATTAGGATCATTAGTTTTAGCTATAAGTGGCTTTAGTTATGATTTCATGTTTTTATGAATTCTTAGTGTTGAATAAATGTGATTCATGTCATTTTGATCATGGTATGATGATTTGATCGGTTAGAATCCATTCAGAAGTCCAAAAGTTGCAAAAAGACAAAAGTTGTAAAAATGTTGCAAAAGATGTAAATGTTGTTCATGCAACTCCAAAAATGTTGCTCCTCTAGAGTTGCAAGAAGGAATTCCAATAGTCACCAAGGGATTTGGATTGATTTTACTTCACCTATGAATTTTTTTAAAGTCATTACTTCAAATCTAAGTGGTTAGAAGTTCAGTGTTGAAGTTTTGATGCAATTTGAATGGAAGAGGAAGGGTTTTTCTAAGAATTTATAAGTTGTACGGTCATGTATGGTATCAAAATTGCAAATAAATTTCATGTTTTGAAGTTCCTTTGTGTTATTTTAACATTTTTGTTTGTTTGAGATCAATTAGTTTTGGTTTGAGGTGTTTTTGAATGAGTTTTCTAGAAACATTTCAGGAATTTGCTTATTAGGAGCCCGTTTCATAAATCAAGTCCTCACTTGCATTTGAAATAGTGAAATTCCTCACCCTTCTGGAAAATGAAAGTTAGGCGGATTTATTTATGGATTCCTAAAGCTTAGAGTGTGGCTCAAAGGGAAAAGCATTCATGCATCAAGCCCTAGGCTGAATATCCCAATGTATTCAGCCAGGAATGAATGTAAATGAGTTGCTATGTTGAAGAATTGAATTGGTTGAGTGAACTAAAGGTGGATTCGAGTTTTTGGGAGTTACTTGAGAAGGTCTGAATCCCTAAACCAATTCCATGTACCCATTTCTTAGCACTTTCTTTGATATCCAAGCCTAATTTGGCCAATTAGGTCTGTGAACTTTGTAAGAGTTAGGTGTTGCTAGAGTGGAGTTGGAACCTAAGGCTTTGGGGATCAATATAATTTCCAAAAGGGCATCTGAATCTACCCTTATTTTTCTTAAAGCTGATCAGGATGAAAATTTATGTTCTAAAAACCACCTGGATATACCTACAAGGAATTCTAGGACAGTTTGTTAGGATTAGGATCACTAAGAGGGGGGGGTGAATTAGTGATCTATCAATTAATACTTTTTCTCATTATCTGAATCTTTACTTAAATGCTTAAGTACTGAAATGAATATCAATGCAAGTAAGATAAACATACACAACTCATAACACCAAATATGATTATAGGGAAACCCAATGTAGGTGAAAACCCCAATGGGAATTAGTACCCACAAATATTATGTACTAGTTTCTTATGATCCTTGTTAGAAGATCCTTAACCCTGTTAGGAGTTGTCTTTACAATGTATGAAGTACAGTGACCTTGTTAAGGGTCAGACGCTGTTAAAAGTATTTTACAATAAACCTGTTAGGGGTGGTGGACTCACTGTCCAAGAACTCATTGCTCAAATGGTGAAGGCTACAAACTTCTAGATCTTTGATACACACTGTATCTGCAAGGTGAACTGTTGTTGTGACACTGATTGTCTGGTCAATTCCTTTTGTGCACTGATACTTTAACCTCTTGTTAATCACTACAACAATCTTGTATGCACTCTCAAAGCTTCTACTTCAATATATATTTTTAATCTCTAAGATATATTGATGATTAGTGACCAACACTTAGTCATTCATCTAGGCAATTTGAGTTGGCTATCACTGTGGCCAAGCTAAAACTATGCAAGGCTGAGCAACATTGTTGAGCAATTTTTCAATATTCCTAGTTACATTGCCGAGTTGAGTTACATTGCCAAGCCGAGTAGAGACAGAGATGTTAAATTCCAAGTGACAGACAATCAAGTGCTGAGCAAAATAGTTTTTTTGTATACTTGTCAGGAATGATACAAAATTAAAGGATAAGTGATCCGGCGGACTTGTATAAGCTTTTTGGGCCGACATTGTGTGTGTTTAATATTTTTATACAGAGTTAGTTATGCATTTAATTGTTTTATCCAATGAATGACTCATTGTAAGAATTAATTTTTTTACCATCAAGGCATGGATATCAGATCTTGATCGTTGATCTAGATCTCACTATCAGATCTGTATAGATATATTAGATTTCCTCAAAAGCCTATTTTGTATGTATGTGCAAGATGCAGAAGAGAAATTGATGAAGTGACAGCATTTTGAAGTGAAATGCATAGAGGGCAATTTTATTTAGAAGCAGAGATCAAGCAGAGCATAACACAGTGAACAGCAGAGTAAAGATATAGCAGATTATAAGATCAGAAGAGATATTGAAAACAGGAGATCCATCATCAACATCAGAGTGCATATTGAAGGATCAATACTTGAGACTTTTTAATCATTGTATCAGGTAAAAATCTCTTAACAGAGTGGTTTTAGTAGGCCTTTATTTATCTCTTAACAGAGTGCTTACTTCATTGTAAGTTTAAATCCTTTAACAAGGTAGATTGTAACAATTCGAAGATTTTAATAGAGCAGACCTTTTATAGGGTAGATTACATTTTGTAATCAAACATTGTAACCTTAACAGGTACACTTTATTACTGTAGTAGTGAATACTTTTGTGGGTGTCATTCCCACCCCAGTTTTACCTATTTGGGTTTTTGGGTTACCAAATTATTGTGTAATTTTTTATTTGTTTCATGGTGTGGATGCTATCTAAGATTACATTAGATTCATTTATATATGAATGTGGATCAACTTGTTTTAAGTGTTTAATTTTGAAGATCTGATTCAACCCCCACCCCCTCTCAGTATCTTTCTTTCCCATTATTGTATTTCCAACAATTGGTATCAGAGCTAGAGTTCTCTAAAAGGTTATAATCAGCTTGAGAATTAAGATCTTGAAATGGAGATCTACAAGATGGCTAAAGTCATTGAGAATCAAAATATTGATGTTCAGCTAGCACTACAACAGCTTGAGTCTGCAAGAAAAGAATTAAGGAAGTCCTTGAATGCAAGAAAAGATTTGGCCAAACAAATGAATGACACTCATTATTAGGAAGAGGACACCACAAATCTATTTCAGAATAGAGATTCTACTAAGAGAAATGAAGCAATAGCATATCTACTGGAAAAGAACAGTGCACTATGTGAAGAAGTCAAAAATTTGAAAAAGGAACAAGAAGCCCAATCAATAAGAATGTGTGAAGTTGTTGAACAGAAAAAGAAAGCTAAAGATGACAAGGCTATGACAGAAGAAGACAAGAGAATTCTAACTACCAGACTTGATGAAAGAACACATGATGTGCAAACAATGAGAGTTAATCAAGTGGACATGGCAAATCAACTATTACTTACAAATCAGGAGATCGGCAGGAAAGAATTGGAGATTGTTAATCTTAGATCTGAGAACAGTCAATTGAAAGATGAATTGAGAACTGAGAAAGAAATCAATAATAGAGTGAATGATCCAAGTGCAGCTATGAGCTACTTTGAACAACTGGTGGAAGCATCAAGAAGACCTAAAGATTCTTCTGGATTAGGTCACTCTGAACAACATACAACCACAGAAGATAGAGAATCATCCAAGACAGGTGAAAGAAAGAATGCAAAGCCAAGAAACAAGAAACCTATTTGTCACCACTATGGAAAACCAGGTCATACAGAAAACATATGTTGAAGCAAGAATGGTAAGTCCAATCCTAAAACCAACTTTAATGGTTATTGCTTTAACTGTAATAAGTTTGGACATCAAGCACGTGAATGTAAGGCTAAGGCAAGAAAAACACCTAGATTCAATGGTAATTGCTATAATTGTCACAAATTTGGTCATAGAGCAAAAGATTGCAGATCCAAAGGTAAATAGCAGTGGACATCAAAGGTACAAGAGAAATCACCAAGAAAAGGCAATCACTACAATTGGGATTACAATACATGGCATAGTTTTCATTACTATGGTGAGTATGGACATGTTCTAGAAAACTGCATAAGGACACATTTCAAAGGTAAATCCAAAAGTTGGATGAATGGAAGCCTAGTTTGTCACACTTGTCTGAAAATTGGACATACAAGGAAAGATTGCAAGACTAGAGTACCAGCTCCTACTGTTGAGAAAATTAGGGAACAGATGAACAAGACATGGGTTAAGAAGTCTGAACCATGGATCAGTGAAACTAATGAAACTGAGGTCACCCAATCCAATGGATTAGGTGATCACATCATCTCCAACTAAGAGAAAGAGGTATGTAAGGAACTGTACTTAAAATTCTTATCTTACATCAATTCCTAACATAAAATGTACAAAAGTCCATATTTGCATATGTTAAGATGCACTAGGACATATTTTTGAATACAAATGCCGAGATGAGTCAATTGTACTGATAGGTGTTGAGTACTATTCATGGACACTAAAGCTGAGTTCTTTAGTGAGTGCCGAGTTTTGTTGGCCGAGTGTAGTGAGCCGAGTGGGATGCAAGTTGTGTTAAGGCCAAGGATAGCTGGCTTGCACTAACCCAATGGGAAAAACATTTAATGCTCACCTACTTTTACCCTTCGAAGCATATAAGGGATGAGCAGTTGATACTTCATTTTTACCTTGCGATTTTACTATTTACAGAGCAAACTGAAGCAATTTGCAGAATTGATCCTAATGGAGCTAGGAATGAAGATTTAATCAGTGTTCCGATGGAAATCTAAAAGTGAACAGTAAATATTGAATAGAGAACAGTGTGAAGCATCACTTGCTGAGGTATTCTATTTTCCATCTCTCAAACACTAAATTTTAGAATTATGGCTGCAAGTTCTTCTGCACCAGCCAAAAGTATGGAGGCAGAACAAGAACAAATTTAGTTGATTTAGAGTGATGAATGTGAACCTCTCAAATTTTGAGCCGTTCCAGAAAGTGCAATTCAAAGTGATTTAATGGGAGCCCTCTCATCCATTCCTCCCAAGGTACTCATGATTCATGATGTTAGATCATGTTGTATGGCTAAAATTTGAGAAGTGGGAGATAATGAATTGAGGAAATCCTATAGTAAACTGTGTGATAACAAAGTTCTAAAGGCAGAATTACAACATCTAGCTGAAAAAGGGTTAACTCGTGCCCTAGATTTCCCCCAAGGTTTTAAAGATGAATGGATCAAGGTTATCCTTATCAAAGTTCATGACATGAGCATGTGGCTAGACAATGGACCAGTCAAGATCACCAAGAGTATGATTCATCAAGTGATTGGATATCCTGTAGTGAATGGGAAGCGAACCATGAGGGATAACAACAAAAAGGAAATTACATTGAACACTGGAGTAGTATGGAATAATAGAGGCATGACTATCTCTACAATTACTGACCTAGAAATTGATTTTGGAGTAAGGGTTATAGCACACAAGTTCTATCAGTCCAGCAGATTGGATAGTGTTCCCTATACAGTAGTTGATTAGGCATGGAAAATTATGAAGAATCACACATATGATCTTGTCGAGCTACAACAGACACAGTTAGCCAACAACCATGCATCAATCAGAAAGGCTAAGAGCTCATCATGTAAGTTTGGTTATTTACTAGTTTGTATATTTTTCTACATTCATAATACATTTCGTACTCTAGGAAATATTGTGTGGAAAAAGGATAGGCCCATTACAGTACAGATCAGTTAATGTATAAAGAAACTAGGGAGCAATTTCAATAGCATTATGAGTATCTATTTTGTGGAATTCAAGAAGAGAATGAGATTAAGGACTAGGATTCCCAAGTCACTAGTGGAGAAACACTATGAGGAAATTTGTTTCCTAGTTGACATAGATAACACTTATATCAAGGTAGTAACTCCTAGAATAACATGTTTAGAGCCATTTCCATATGAGATTAATGTTGATGAAGCATCAGCCACCATCATTGCACTCCTAGTCGAGGCAATTGACACCACTGCAGAAAGATTTGGAAACTTTGAAGAAGCTAAGGCTAAGATCTCTAGAAGTTTTAATGAACTATGGAGAGAAAAAGAAAGAAGATAGTGAAAAATCTGAAGAAAATGGTTGGCTTGGGTAGTGATGAAGAACCTAAAGATGCACCGCTAGGTCTGTCCATTGGACAAGGTGAGGATATTTCAACTGAGGAGGAAGTCAGTGCATCAGAAGAAGTTACAAAGAAAGCCAAAGGCAAGAAGCCATCAATTGTTATTGTAACCAAGCCAAGCCAAGCCAAACCTAAGGTTACACCTCCTGCAGGTAATCATCCAAGGACAAGAGCATCTACTGTCACTTACCCAATAGAAGTTCAAACAAAAGTATATGGGAAAAGGAAAGTTGTTGAAAGTACTTCTAGTAAGGAAGCAAAGGTTGCTCCTAAGGTTGTGTCGAGTGAGCCAGCAAAGAGACCAAGGAGAAAATTAAATCTGCCAATAGATAGTGATGAGGAGAAGATAGAAACTGATGAACCCTCAAATATACCTAAAGCTCAATTCAAGAAACTAGAAAGCATTGATGAGGTATGTGATACTTTAAGGAATTCAACAGGGTTAGCAATGTTTAAGTTCTTCAAATATGACAAGTTGAAAATAGCAGATAGGCACAAAGTTCAGGAAGCTCTCTTGGACATGATGAGCACCTTCAAATTGACTCCTATAGAGATAGGAAATCATGTGCCTGATGAACTATATGAATTTTTGTCAAGTAAATGGGAATTTTCACTTGCCACTGAAAGATAGTCCGAGAAGGAACTTTAGCCACAATAATTCTAGACTTAACCTCTAAACAACAAATCAAATTTCTTGAGGAGTACAAGAATAGGTTTGTACCAAAACTTAGAGGATATGTTGTTTTGAATAATGACATAGAAGGGGTAGTATAGCAAAGCACAAGGATCTGGAAAGAGATTTTTGGACTGATTGCTCCAAAAGACAAGAAATCTAGTGAAGGGACATCTGAGCCTAAGGCACAAGGAGTTGAAGAAAAGACTACTCCTGAACCACAGATAGTCAAAGATCAAATTGCCACTGAACAAGACAAGATGAAGGATACATTAGATGCAACAAACTCTGTTGATCTGACTACAGATAGTCCTATGGATTATATAGTTGATGATCCAAACAATTTGAATGCCGAGGAACAACAGATGCTGAGTGGAAAAGATACTGACTCGCCTATTAAGGAAACTGATACAGAAGAAGGTAAGACCACATCATCTGAAGAAATAATTGAAGTTGTTAGTGATCAGAAAGGTGAAGGACAACTACATACAACTAAACAAGAGGTAACTTCACAAGATCCACCTATTTTAGAGGCTGTGAAGACAGTTTTAGATAGTGGAGTAGCAACAACAGATGTTGTTGATAAGCCTAAAGAAGAAGAGGCAACACAAGTTTTGGTTGAGATACCACACTCTGCATCATCCACTCCCATAGGTTCCAAAACTGGTGGTATGCCGAATCCACAGACCATATTGACAGAATTGAAGGAGGCATTGGATACTGAAAGTGTCAAAGGGAAAGACATTATGCTGCCAAGCATAAATTCTCCAGAAATGAAGAAGAAGAAAATCTTGAAGAAGAAGTCTTTGATTTTAGATGTGAAATTAGATGAAGTCATTGTTATTCCACAATGGGATCCCAATGAGTTATCCTTTTAAAAATTTTGGACTCTTCAAGAGTTTCTTAAAAGGAAGAAGAGATAGGAAGATTTGAAGATAGAACAAAAGAAAAAGCAGGTGTTGCATGACATCAAAGACATATTTACAAAAGCTTTTGACTTAGAAGATGAAATGCCTCAAGCTCCAATCATTGATCAGCTCATCACCATTGTATAGAAAGTAACAGATGAGGACATAGACAGCAATGAGAAGCTTCTACAATGGTCCTGGAGAAGATTTGAGAGCAAAGTTCTAGAGAAGATCTCAAAAGAGATAGCAACAAAACAGGTTGAACTTTCTATTCTTGTAGAAAATTTAGAAAAAATTACAGCCAATGTCTATTCTTTATATAGGAAATTATGTGATGTTGAATTTTTCACAAAGGATAATTTACAGCTTGTTGAGAAGCTACAGTTAGATTTGAGATCAACTAGTAATACTTTAGGTAAAGATACTACCAACAGTTCTTTTTATTTTAATAAGTTGATAAATGTACAAAGGAGAATAGCCAATCTTATGGCTAAAGATGGTCATATAAGGGCCAATTTGATAACTATTTAGACAAGCTTGTTACCTCATTTGGAGGTAGTACAGAAGAAACTTTCAAAAGCCAAGGAGTTATCACAAAGCAGTGCAAACTTATCGACTGCAGAGAGTTTAGTGAGTCTAGCTACCGAGCTAGAAATCAAAATGGAAGTTATGAAGGTTGCAAAGGATAGCTGGGATACAACATTTGGACCTACCCTGTAGCTTCATAAGAAATTTTTGGTTAAGTACAACTTAACCTCACCATCAATCAGTGACAAAAACAAGGGGGAAGTTAGTAAGGAAATTAGTACTACGGAAGGAGGAAGTTAGTAAGGAAGTTTGTAAGAATATATGAAAGGATACATCAGTACAACATAGGTACACTGGTATATAAATTTTGATAAATTTTGAAGGCATGTAAACTTTTTGTATAAGTATATTCCTAGGGGGAGTACTTAGTGTACTTAGGCAATACTTTTGATGAAATGTACAAAAGTAATTATAAGTGTTTTTGCCACTAATATCAAAGGGGGAGATTGTTAATCTCTAAGATATATTGACAATTAGTGACCAACACTTAGTCATTCATCTAGATAGTTTTAGTTGGCTATCACTATGGCCAAGATAAAACTATGCAAGGTCGAGCAACATTGTTGAGTAGTTTTTCAATATGCCTAGTTACATTGCTGAGCCGAGTTACATTGTCAAGCTGATTAGAGATAGAGATGTTAAATTCCGAGTGACGGACAATCAAGTGCCAAATAGAATAGTTTTTTTGTATACTTGTCAGGAATGATACAGACTTAAAGGATAAGTGATCCGGCCGACTTGTATAAGCTTTTTGGGCCGACATTGTGTGCATTTAATATTTTTATACGGAGTTAGTTATGCATTTAATTTTTTTATCTAATGCATGACTCATTGTAAGCATTAATTATTTTACCATCAAGGCATGGATATCAGATCTTGATCATTGATCTAGATCTCACTATTAGATCTGTATAGATATATTAGATTGCTTTGAAACCCTATTTTGTATATATGTGCAAGATGCAAAAGAGAAATTGATGAAGTGACTGCATTTTGAAGTGAAATGCACAAAGGGTAATTTTGTTCAGAAGTAGAGATCAAGAAGAGAATAACACAGTGAACAGCAGAGTAAAGATATATCAAATTATAAGATCAGAAGAGATACTAAAAAGAGGAGATCCATCATCAGCATCAGAGTGCATATTGAAGGATCAATACTTGAGACTTTTTAATCATTGTATCAGGTGAAAATCTCTTAACAAAGTGGTTTTAGCAGGCCTTTATTTATCTCTTAATAGAGTTCTTACTTCATTGTAATTTTAAATCCTTTAACAAGGTAGATTGTAACGGTTTGAAGCTTTTAACAGAGCAGACCTTTAATAGGGTAGATTACATTTTGTAATCAAACATTGTAACCTTAACAGGTGCACTTTATTACTGCAGTAATGAAGACTTTTGTGGGTGTCATTCCCACCCCAATTTTACCTATTTGGGTTTCTGGGTTACCAAATTATTGTGCAATGTGTTATTTGTTTCATGGTGTAGATGCTATCTGAGATTACATTAGATTCATTTATATATGAATGTGGATCAACTTGTTTTAAGTGTTTAATTTTGAAGATCTGATTCACCCCCCCCTCTCTCAGTATCTTTCTTTCCCATTATTGTATTTCCAACATATATATCATCAACATATGGCAGATATATCTTTGCTTCTTTAACACTCTGCTCTGCTTTCTTATCTCTGGCTTTCACAAATTCTCCGATCACAAATGACCTTCTATAAGTACTTCCTCAAAAGACATGAACATGTCAGCTTTAGGAAACCTTTTACCATCTATCTTGATCACTTACATAACCATGCAAACCTTCATTAAGTCAACTTAACATTAATTATAACTGCTTTACTCAAATCGAACAGACGCGTCTCTTCACACAGTCCGCTCCACCAAATTATCTCTAACTAATTATCCCAGATGAATCAAGTCATGTGCTTTTAACCATAGATTTTTAGGTCACTAAAAATTACTAATCCAAAGGCACAAGTCCTAAGGATAATTGAAACTTCTACGCCAAAACAATCTCTGTCGACTCTTTCCATGATCTCTATCCTATTCTGGCATTCACTGGTTGTTCCTCTTCAACTGGTTGTATCTTCTTCATACTTTCAGATCTGATCATGCTCTCTTAGAATTAGAATTTAAACATACTCATAAGCTTATATTCAAAGGCACATGTCATTTGGATAACAAATGAATGCACTCTAATCAAAACTATAACAGTTTGTTCCTTGCTTTGTCCTATTTTCTGTACTTAGCCAATTTCTGATCTTTTGATAATGTGTGCTGACTCCAAAACTTCATATGATTTTGTTTCCATAATGAAAACACTAAATAGATTCATATACTTTATTATATTCAAATTTACAACATAGTTAGGGTTTAGCGAATTGTGTAAGTTGGAGAATCAGTTTAAGGGTTGATTCCCTATCCTCACATCATAAGTAAGATGTCCCAAACATTAGTTGCGTGAAACCACTGGTGAAGGTTTCTAGATTGCATCTTAGAATAGGGCTAGTGTCCCTAAAATACAAAATTTCAAGATTTTAATTTGAATAAGACTCAACTGAGAAGAGTCAGTAAAGGACTCTATCACTTTGGATAGGCAGGAGAAATTGTCTCTAAAAGGATCAAGGAGCCAAGGATGGAATAAGTTATACTATGTGGATTGGAAAAGAGAAAGGAACAATAAAAAAATTCTCATCGTCACCTCTGCATTACATGGTATCAGAGCCTAGAAAAGATCTTGGGAACAAAAATGACAGAGAAAGTTGATGAGACTAAAGGAGAGATCCCTTTGAGGATCACAAATGTTGAGCTAGCCAAGATTGTGACGGAGCAGGCAGCTAAGAACAAGAAGATGGAAGCAGAGATAGAAAAATTGAAGAGTTCTCAGACAATTAGAACTAGTGGTGATGATTTAAAGTCAGACCAAGAAGAAGAAGATTAAAGTAGAGAGGACAAGAGTTCCAGAAGAACAAAGACTCTTACATTCTTTGGATAGGGTGGGAAGGAGAGGTAACAAGCAAGACCTACCAATTTTTATGGGAAATATGGACCCTGAGGAATGTATGGATTTTCTAGAAGCCCTAGAAAATTATTTTGAGTGTGAAGATACCCCTGTCTCATAGAGAACCAAGATTGCCAAGTCAAAAATGAAAGGATCTGCACTAAGTTGGTGGAATTTCCTACAAAGGGAAAGGGTAGAGAAAGAGAAAGACCCCATAACCACATGGAAGAAGATTCTAAGGGAAATCAAGAAACAATTTGTTCCTAAAGACTATGAAGTAACCTTTCACAATAAGTTAAAAAATCTGAAGAAAAAAATCTTGATGTGGGATCTTACACTGATAAATTTCACAAGATCACAATGAAGACAAAGACCCCTGAAAGTGAGAAACAAAATCTTTCTAGATATATGAATGGGCTTAAGTATAGTATTTAGGATGAACTAAGTTTCTTTTGTTCTCAATATATACACCAGTTCTATCAGATGGATATGAAGATTGAAGAAAAAAAAAAAGAGGAGAGGAGAGCATAATAGTAGAGGAAGAGGAAATGGTTTCAGAGGAAGAGAAAGGTTTGAAGGAAGAGGCTCATCTCCAAGACCACAAAGAGAAATGAGTCACCAAGAATATGGTAGAGAGAAAAATCACAGAGGTAATTTCAAAGGAGGTAGAGGAAAAATAAGGAAAGATTAGGAGGTAGAAACACCACTATTTTTATTGGCAAGTGTTTCTCCTACAACCAGGTTGGTCACCAATCTTTCAGATGTTGAAACAAGGCCAGTACAATTCTCAGTTCACTAGGAGGAGATAGGAGAGTGCAACTCACCCAAGATGAGGACTGTCAAAGCATGACTTCCTATCATTCTACTACATCCAAGCCTGCAGACCCTAAACAAGGAGAGTGCATCATGTTCAATAGGACACTTTTGAAGATGTTAACTCCCAAGGAGCCCCCACAAAGGAAGAGTCTATTCAAAACTCATTGCAAGGTACTTGGTAAGATTTGCAAATTTATTATTGATTCTGGTTATAAAGATAATTTATCTTCTAATGCAATGATAGATAAAAAAAATTTAAAGAAGATACCCCACCCAGGCCCTTATAAAGTATCTTGGCTTAATAAAGATCAACAAACTTTGGTAGATGAGAAATGTTGGGTAGAATTTCAAGTAGGAAAATACAGAGATAAAATCTTGTGTGAAGTTGTGAATATGTATGCATGTCACCTTCTCCTAAGAAGACCTTGGAAATATGATGTTGATTCCCAACATGGAAGCAAGAAAAATGTGTATACTTTGACTAAGAATTGGATTAGCTACACTATGACACCTCTCCCTGATTCTGATAAAGACAGAGCCTTAACAAACAATGTTACCTTAGTAGGAGAAAAAGAAATTTTGAAATTCCTTAAGGAAAGAGGCACACCTTTTTTTTCTATCATAGTAAAGAAAAAAAAATCCTAAGGAAACACCAAAAGGCCAGGAATCTCAAAGAAATGTTGGCCCCAAGGAAGTGTAAGATTTGTTGAACAAATACAAAGGCTTAGTTGCAGATAAAAGTACTAATTTTTTTCCACCATAGAGGGATATTAGTCATGAAATAGACCTCATTCTTGGTTATACTATACCTAATAAGGCTTCTTATAAACTGACCCTTGACCAAAATGCAGAAGTTGCAAGACAGATTCAATAATTGGTAGAGATAGGCTTCATTAGGAAGAGTATAAGCCCCTGTGCAGTCCCTATAGTCCTAGCACCTAAAAATGGAGGGTACATGGAGGTTGTGTACTGACTCTAAAGTCATCAATAGGATAACCATCAGATATAGGTTTCTTATACCAAGGATAGAAGATTTTATGGATTGTCTTGGAGGAGAAAAATACTACTGAAAAATTGACTTAAAGAGTGGGTATCATCAAATTAGGATCAAAGAAGGGGATGAGTGGAAGACAGCCTTCAAAACTAATGAGGGATTTTTTGAATGGGGTAGTGATTCCCTTTGGTCTCTCAAATACTCCTAGAACCTTTATGAGATTGATGAATGAAGTCCTTAATCCTTCCATAAATCATTATGTTGGTGTTTACTTAGATGACATTTTGATCTTTAGCAAAGATAAGGATGAACATTTGATGCATCTAGACATGGTAATAAAAAGATTACATGAGGAAGAGCTAAGAATAAATTTCAAAAAATGTGTGTTCATGAAAGAAGAATTTATATTTCTTAGTTTTGTCATCTCCAAGGGTAACTTGAAAATGGATCCTTCCAAGGTTTAAGCCATATTGAACTGGCCCACTCCAAAATCTTTCAGTGAAGTAAAGAGATTTCACGGGCTTGCTAGCTTCTATAGGAAATTTGTCAAGAATTTTAGTGGGGTGAGTGCACCAATAATAAATACTATCAAAGGGGGAAGGAAATGTAAGTTTGTATGGACATATGCTGCAAACAATTCCTTTGAATATTTGAAGACAAGAGTCTCTCAACAACCTATATTAAAACTCCCTGATTTTCACCATTGAATGTGATTCTAGTAAGAGAGCTATTGGGGGTGTTCTTAGTCAAGAAGGGAGACCTATGGAATTCTTAAGTGAAAATCTTAATTAAGCTAAGTAGAAGTACTCTGCATATGATTTGGAGATGTATGCTATGGTCCAATCACTAAGAAAGTGGAGGCGTTACTAATTTCCAAAAGAATTTATTGTATATACTGACAATCATGCATTGATTTTTCTTAACAGACGGGAGAAACTGAGCCATAGGTACCTCAAGTAGATGGAGTACTTGCAAACATTCAATTTCACCATAAAGCATAAGAAAGGATTAGCTAACAAGGTAGTTGAAGTATTGAGAAGAAGGAAATTGGCTTTAAAAGAAATCACTTTGGAAAGTGTAGGTATCTTTGCCCTCAAGGATATGTATCCCAATGATGAAGACTTCAAAGAAATTTACAGAGTTTTCTTGGAACTAGGAGATAGATATCATACTGAATTTACGGAATATATGATTCAAAAAGGACTTTTGTTTAAAGGTAGTCAACTCTGTATCCCCGATTGCTCCATGAGAGATAATATTATAAAAGAGAAGCATTGTGGATGTCTATAAGGCCACTTTGGTCTAGACAAGACACTTGAATTGGTAAGAAGATTCTATTTCAAGCCCAAGAGACATTTTGAGATAAGGAGGTTTATAGAGTGTTGTTTAATTTGTCAAAAAGCCAAAGGCACAAGTTCCAATGTAGTCTTATACACACCTTTACCCATCCCTAGTAAACCATGGGACTCTATCAGCATGGATTTTTTATTGGGTCTTCCAAGGACAAAAGCAAGATATGACAGTGTTTATGTGATTGTAGACAGATTCTCTAAGATGGCACACTTCTTACCTTGTAAGACTACACATGATGCCTCCAACATTATAGGGATATTCTTCAAGGAAATTGTAAGACTACGTGACTTACCTCTCACAATTGTTTCAGATAGAGACCCAAAGGTTTTGGGACATTTTTGGCGTACCTTATGGAAGAGACTTGGAAAAAACTTAGCCATGTCATCTGCTTACCACCCTCAATCAAATGGATAGAATGAATTCATAAATATATCTTTGGTAAATTTACTAAGATGTCTAAAAAAGGATTATGGAGTAGCATGGGATTCCATCCTTCCACAATCAGAGTTCTCCTATAATGATTCTATCAACAGAAGTTTAGGACTCAGTCCTTTCCAAATTATCTATGAATCACACCCTAGGGGTGTATTGGAGTTAAGAAACATTCATAATTTTGGTCAGAGGAGTGCTCAGGATGATGATTTGCAAAGGTCATGAAGAACATTCACCAAAAAGTCAAGGAAAGATTACAACAAATCTCTGAGAAATATAAACAAGCAGCAGATATCAAGAGGAGAGATGTCCAATTCAAGGTTGGAGACATGGTTATGGTTCACTTGAAGAAAGAAAGATTACCCAAATAAAATTACACCAAGCTGATGATGAAAAAGATTGGCCCCTTTAGAATATTGAATAAATATGGCAAAAATGAATATAGAATTGAATTACCTTCCACAATTGGTTTATCTCCAATCTTCAATGTAGATGACCTATATGCATACAAAGGTCATGTTACTGATGTCTCCATTACAGGTGCTCAAGATCTTCAACAAGACAAGGAGCTACAAGAACTACTTCAACCACCATTACAAGAAATTGAATACATTGTGGACAAAAGGATAGACAACCAAACCATGAGGTCTATATACTATGAATATCTAGTCAAATGGAAACACAATTTGTTGGAAGATGCTACTTGGATGACCCTTTAAGCTATCAAGAAGACTCATTTCAACTTAGAAGATCACTCATCTCAAGGGACTTGTGTTCTCTTTGTCTTGGGGAGTATGGTACAGTGTACCTAGGGCTATCTCTGATTTCTTGCTTTGTGTTTATAATAATTGGATGGATCTTAGAAGATCATCCTATTTTGATTTTGGATCCACTGTTTGGTCAAGGATCTCTTAGGCATTCTTATAAGCCTAAAGATACCTTAGTCCATTAGGATAATTAGTTTTATCTATAATTTTCTGTAGGTATGATTTCATGTTTTTATGAGTTCTTAGTTTTGAATTCATGTGATTCATGTCATTTTGAAATCTATTTAGAATTCCAAAAGTTGCAAAAAGACAAAAGTTGTAAAAATGTTCCAAAAGATGTAAATGTTGCTCATGCAACTCCAAAAATATTTCTTGAGAGTTGAAAGAAGGAATTACAATAGTAACCAAGGTATTTGGATCTATTTGACTTCACATATGAAGTGTTTTTAAGTCATTACTTTGAACCTAAGTGGTTAGAAGTTCAATGTTCAAGTTTTGATGCAATTTGAATGGAAGAGGAAGGGTTTTTCTGAGCATTTATGATTTGTGCAGTTGTGTATGGTATCATCCTTGCAAATTAAGTTCATATTTTGAATTTCCTTTGTGTTATTTTAACATTTGTTTTGGTTTGAGATCAATTAGTTTTGGTTTGAAGTGTTTTCGAATCATTTTTCTAGAAACAATACAGGAATAGGCTTATTAGGAGCCTATTTCACAAATGAAGTCCTAAATTGCATTTGAACTAGTGAAATTCCTCACCCATATTGAAAATTAAAGTTAGGAGGATTTATTTATGGATTCCTAAAGCTCAGAGTGTGGCTTGAAGGGCAAGGCATTCATGCATCAAGCCCTAGGCTGAATATTCCAATGTAATTAGCCAGGAATGAATGTAAATGAGTTATTATGTTGAAGAATTGAATTGGTTGAGTGAAATGAAGATGGATTTGAGTTGTTCGGAGTTACTTGAGAAGGCTTGAAGGCCTGCACCATTTCCATGCACCTGTTTCTTAGCACTTGCTTTTATATCCAAGCCTAATTTGGCCAATTAAGTCTGCAAACTTTGTGTTGACACCTAAATTTCCAGGCTCAAATTTAACAGGGAAGTATTTTTTACTAATATATCATTTTTTTCTTATCTTTCATTTGATAATTTATATTATTATTATTATTTGAAATTCTAATGATTGTTATATGTATACCATTTTCAAGTGTAAACACCTATTATGTTACATGGAAAAATCAAATATTTTATTGTCATAAATCGCTTCTATATTTCCAAAAGTGAGAAATAATTTGAAATAAGATATTTTAAAAAAATATATAAAATAAAATGTAGTTAGGCAAAAGGGTGGCGATCGGGAGTTGAACACTCGACCTCTCAAGCCAACCCTTTTTCCTACCTACCTACCCCTCCCCCC
>MU224722.1:1037697-1068514 GCA_018584345.1 Thuja plicata | reverse complement strand
CCTGACAGACATATAAATTGAAAATATTCCTTGAATATTCAATTTAAACAAAACTCAGAATGCTACAATGAAGACAGAGAATCCATTAAATGCTTCAGAAAATGTGAACTGGAATTTATTCAAAATTTTCATCAATCAATACATTTCACAGAGAAAATTCTCAAAAGACCAGATATATTGGTTCTCCAGACCAAAATTTACAATTGACTTGGTAGTATTTTAGACCTAAAAATGACCATCATTTTCCCAGTAGTCTTGGAATCCTTTTAAAGCACAAGGATGCAACAAGCTACCGACATACTGGGAAAGATTACAAAAATCTTGCAACAACTTTGCAACGAGTTAGAAACAAATTGTAGCAACCGAACATGGGTGGCAACTATTTACATAGCCTGAACCAAATTTGTCTTTTGTGGCTCAACTGTAATTGACTCATCCTTTAAGCTTTGCCTCCCATCTGTTAACTTCTTTGATGATGGGCCAGTCAAAAGCTTTCTCTTCTTCCAGCTTGGCAACAGCTTCCACCCATCTGGCATCCGTGGCAGTCCTGACTTCAGACACAAATTTGGCCATGTCTCTTTCAACCTTGCAGAAGCCATCAATCAGTTTATTACAATATTCTGCATTTGTGTCCTTTTCTAGACGTTGCTTTATCTCCTGGCTGTCCAATATAGCATCAAACTCGGACTCCCAATCTGATTGTGCCTTTAGTTCCCCTGTTTCATTGGTATCTAACACCTTGTCCGGGAAATCATCACTGTACAACATTGCTGTTCTGAGTTTGTTCAGCACTCTCTCCTTTATTCATTTTTCAAAACATCTCTGCGAGTGAGCGACTTATCCTTGTTATCTAACTGGTCGCATACTCGCCCTCCATCCTTGCTCAACTTTTCATCTTCCGCGAGTGAGCGATGACCTAGCTCGTGACTTAATCTCAAGTCTATCACGTACTCGCTATTCATCATGCTTTGGCTTTTCATTTCCCGCGAGTGAGCGATTCTTTCTTTTGTTTCTTGTCGCTCAATCGTGAGTTCATCTCTTATGTTATTTGAATCTGGGCGACTGAGTGATGCTTTTCTCCCTCCGGCTCGTCGCGCTATCGCAAGCTGATTTCCTTTTACCCTTGGTGACTGAGCGACATTCATCTTCTTCAACTCATATTCTGTCCAATCGCTTACTCGCTCTCCTTTTATTTCTGCTTTTATCCAATGCGCGAGTGAGCGATGCAATAGTTTTTTGCTCAGTCGCAGACTCGCGAGCTCAGAGACTTTAATTCATTTTAGACTGCGAGTGCGCGACTGCTCAATATTTCACCTTAGTCACCCAGTCGCGAGCTATTTTTCTTTCTTCTCTTCTGCTCGGCGACTGAGCGATACTTTTCTCTTCCGGCTCGTCGCGCTGTCGCGGGCTCTTTTTCTTTCTTCTCTTATGCTCGGCGACTGAGCGATGACCTTCTCTTCCAGCTCGTCGCGCTGTCGCGGGCTCTTTTTCTTTCTTCTCTTCTGCTCGGCGACTGAGCGATGACCTTCTCTTCTGGCTCGTTGCACTGTCGCGGGCTCTTTTTCTTTCTTCTCTTCTGCTCGGCGACTGAGCGATACTTTTAAATAGGTTCTTAGTTGCTCGGTCGTGGACTATCACAGTTTTTAACAAGTACTTGTGCGATTGGGCGATGCACATCTCATCTCCTTGTTTTATATCTTGGTCGCGCACTCGCTCTGCAAAAAACAAGATGAGTTAAACCTATGCAAGTAAGTGACAACTACATGACATGACCTCGTCGCGCTCTCGCGCAACACAAAACATTGATATAAGCTTGATGCGACTGCGCGACAGCTTAAGTTTCAACAATACTCGCTCGGTCGCGGAGCATAAAACATATAGCACAAATTTATAGCGACTGCGTGATATACATGACCTTAGCTCGTCGCTGACTCGCTAACCTTCGAGTTAACTTCAAAAATAGCTCACGACTGCGCGATTAACCTCTACAAACATAAGACCCGCTCAGTCGCAGACCGATGATGACTTAACATGGGCTCATCGCGATTGCGCGATACACAATTTTATTACTCGTTGCCCACTCGCAGGCATAATGAAACTTGACTCAAACAGCTAGTGACTGCGCGATTGACCTTTTCATTAACAGCTCGTCGCCTACTCGCACAACTTAAGAACCTTATAATAAAACTGATGTGACAAAGCGACTAAAGATGAAAAAGGACTTCAAAAAGTGATTGACTCATTTTGAGCGGTAAAACCAAGATTTTGAAAACAAGAAAGCGCGGGAAAATGACAAGACCAAGGGATTCAAAAAAAATTTGATACAGTGCTAACAGGATCATCTGTCATACCGCACCTATCACTCCTTGATAAGAATGCTTTCTTAACTTGTTTCTTAACATCTTTACCAGTTGGAAGAACTGGTCCAGTCTTGGGTAGTCTAGTGATCTCATGAATTAGATCAGTAGTGATGCAGACAGGAACTTCACCAATCCAGTAGAGGTCATCATGTATTCTGCTCAATAAGATTTTAACCCATTCTGGCTCATAAAATTTGTGCACATTTGAATACTCAAAGATAGGGTTATTAGTGAGATGTGTGTATTCATTCTTGAATGTTTAATCTTCTTTCATCATAGAACCCATGAGAGATGTAATGCTATTGTCTCCAACAGTTTCCTTTTTGCAATAGACATATGCACGTATGTCTTCTACATGAACAACTCCAAGCGGGGTTCTAGAGAATGCTCCTTTGACATCATCTAGTATGGATTTGAATGGATGCTTCTTGAAAACAAATTGCTTCCTCTCAGCAATATCAAATACAACAGGGGTTGCCATACTTACTTGCAACTAGGTTAAATAGGGTTTCACAACGATTCTGAAATGACGTGACTATTAGGGTTCTGTTCCAATTGATAATCCATTCACAAACCAACTGATCCTTTAAACCATAGTTCTTTAATGATCAATTCTTTTCTTCTTCCTGATTGCTTCTAACTCAAATGCAAAGTGAGGTCTTTGAGATCTTTTACTAATTATATAACGATCAATTGCATTTAATGCTTGTTGCCATAAAGCGGTTTACATAGAGAATTTCAAAATTTGTTATGAATGAAGTAAGGGAAATGCATTAATGCATACAACCTTAATCCATTATGACATGTATGAATGCAAAGGCGCATACTCAGAGGTGAGTATACCAGCCACGCAGGGGTTTAGAGCTAAAATAGCTCCCCCTAAGACCATGAGGGTCAACTTTCCAAAAGTAGAAGGTGCATCCATAGAGGATGCATCTGCTACCTTGTTCTCTTCATTATCCTTATTTACTTCAACCCATATTTTATCTAAGTTAGCTTTGGCTTCCACAAACTTAACTTCTCCTGATTCTTCAAACAAAGACTTCTTTGGATTCTCTTGTCCTTTTGTTCTTGATTTGCAAAACCTTGAGATGTGTCCAGCTTTTCCACATGAGTGATAGATGATAGGAGGTCTGGTGTTGTTGTTCATCATGTTGCATTGTTTTTTTGTGTGTCCATTGTAGTTACATATCTGACATGTAATGTTCTGCAAGTTTCTTTGAGGTTGATTTCTCTTATTGAATTGAGTTTGATTTCTTGGTTCAGTTGTGGCTGATTTCTTTGATTTGTTCTACAATGAATAGCCCTATGACCAAATTTATTATAGGAGTAGCAGTAACCATTGAAGGGTCTTACATTCTTACAATCTCTTCCTAAGTGTCCATGCTTGTTATAGGCATAGCAAGTATGGTTGACTACCTTGTGCTTATCTTCAACTTTAGTCTCTTCATGATTTCCAGTTTTCTTTTCTTCTGAAGATTCTGTTAGAGATTTCTTTCTTTCTTGTGATGATTTGATCTCAATTTGAGCTAAAATGTATCCCATACCAGTGGTGTCACCTTTTAGCTTTCATGCATAGAGCTATGATTGAATTAGATCAAAACGTGTGTGTAGTTTATCAATCTTGTCTTTTAATCCTGATAATTCAGTTTCAATTTTGTTCTTGATATTTTCCAATTCCAAGATTTTCATATTGGCTTGCATGAGTTCATCATCCAACTGTTTGTTTTCTTTTTTCTTCTCTTCAATAGCTGTTAATCTATCATTTAACTGATCATTCAATTCTTATATCTTATCTTTTAGGGACTTGTTCTCTTCATTTAGTTTCAAATCATTGCTGCAGCAATCTTTTAGTTCTTTCCTTAGTTTCTTGATAAGCATTTGTGAGCCATAAAATTTTAGTTTGAGTTCTTCATTTTCTTTCTCAGATCTCTCTAGATCTTCAAGGGCTGCTTCAAGATTATTTTTTAGATGTTTGACTTCTTCTGAATCCATGATCTCCTCAAGTGGTTCAACTTGTCTCTCTGAGGACCAGGCTCTGATACCAATTGTTGGAGACACTAAGAGGGGGGGTGAATCAGTGTTTAGCTATTTATTCAAATTCAGCAACTTAAATAAAAATCAAATATACATCCAATGAAGCATAACACAAGATCACATAAAACTTGATATGATTACGGGGAAACCTTGATTAGAGGAAACCCGAGTGGGAATTAGTACCCACAAATATTGTACTAGTTATAATGAGCCCATTAAAGTTCCTTTGCCCTGTTAGAAGAAGTCTTTACAATGCGAGTACAATGACCTGGTTAAGGGTCTAACCCTGTTAGGATTCTTTTACAAATAACCCTATTAGGGGTGAGGACTCACTATCCAAGAGCTCACTGCTCAAAGAGAAAGAAGGCTACAACCTCCTGAGAATAGATATACACTATATCCAAAGATGAACTATTGTATGTGACACATATGTCTGATTAGTTCCGGTTATGTGCTTATGCTCTTAACTTATTTAAGGTCTCTATCTCATACTGATATCTTCATACTACTCTGTTATACATCTTCTCTGACTTATTTGACAACACATCAAATATATCTTTGCATTACATATATATCTCTTTATGCCTGAATAGACGCGACTATAAACATGACCTTAGTCGGCCTAAAAACATAATACACAATGCTTCCAAAAAAATTGGCTTAAGTGTGTTTACAACAATGTTTAATACATTATTATAAACTTATTATGATAAGCGCTTAGCCTTTACATATCAAAAGATTAAACACTGATCATACTCTATATTCTGGACTGCTGTGGACTTGTTCTTTCTGTAACTTGTCTGTACTTTCATTCCATACAATGTGTGTATAGGGTAAGCATAATAACATACCATAGAGCTTAAGTTTGAATGTGCATATCCTTAGGTTATTGTATGCACGTGCGCTGATGCCCTGATCGACTGCAAGTCACTATTATGTTCTGTCTTCTACACTTTGTCAATTTTCACTTCGTAGATTACTATCAAAAACTTCATATGACTTTTTTGCCATAATGACAACACAAAATAAGTCATATACTCCCTGGGAGTCAACTTGCCAACAAATGTATCCTAGGGCCCCTTAAGACTCCTTACCATACCTTAGCATATGGTAAAGGGTCCTAAGTGTTTGTAAGAGAACATAGGGGGTCTTAGGACACATTAATGTGTCATAGGACCCCTTATTACCCCTTAGTACCATTTAGAACCACCTACCATACATATTAGGGGTTGAAAGGATTTTTAAAGTGTCCTTGGAAATATTAATGTGTCTTTTAACCCCTTACCATACACTAATGTATGGTCAAGGGTTCTAAGGGGTCCTAAGACACATTAATATGTCCTAGGACCCCTTAAGACCCCTTACCATACATTAGTGTATGGTAAGGTGTCCTAAGAGGTATTAAAGTGTCTTAGGACACATTAAAGTGTCCTAAGACCCCCTTAAGACCCCTTAAAACTTCTTAGGACCCATTCTAATACACTAATGTAACATGAGCGGTCCACTACCCCTTATAACCCCTTCCCAAACACTAATATATGGTAAGGGGTCCTAACGGATCTTAAGGGGTTTTAAGGGGTCCTAGGACACATTAGTGTATGGTAAGGGGTCTCAAGGGATATCAACGGGTCTTAAGGGGTCGTAGGAAATAATAATGTGTTTTAGAACCCCTTAAGACCCCTTAGAACCCCTTACCATACACTAATATATGATAAGGGGTATTAAGGGGTCCTATGATAGAAACAACCTAGCTTGCTCTATATCTTGGTAAAGAACCACAAGATTATTAACCCACCAAGAGCCCCAATATACTTGTTAGGGCCTTCATACCATTCCCATAGCTTCTAGGACTTAATTAAATTTCCTCTTAAGGAGAAATTTCTCCTTCCATTTACTAGGTGACCTATCAAGTTCAATATGGCTTCTTTTCTTCTGGTTCTTTCTAAATCTCTTCAAACTAAACTACATCTCAATTTCAACCTTAGGATCTTGAAAATGTGGGTTGGTGTTCAACCTTTCCCAAACATGATGTTTCCAACTCACTATGAGGTTACATTTATTTTCTCTCTTATCGATTCCTTCAAAATAGTGCAATTTTGACCTACTAGCCTTTTAGCCCAACTAGGTCTCCTAATCCTGATTTTTAGGCTTTTTTACACATTTCATTTTAAGAACCCCAAATTTTGGATTTGGATCCTTCAATCACTCATGTAACCTTAAGATATTTTAGATGCCTTGGCTCTTCAACTTTTCATATAGTACCTTATCCACATAATGAGGGTGTGTAAGGGTTTCAAGGTCTTTCCTAGGAACTCACTATTCGAAGCTTTGAAAAGGGCCTTTAATGGATTGACCAATGCTCTAGTTCCTAGATGAGACTCTCTATAGGATCAAGGTACTTCTCCACTATCTTGGATTCAATTTTTTGTATCCACCTCTGCACCCATTCACAACTTTTGTCCACCTTGCTCTTAATCAGACATTGGCAGGACCCGTCTAGGGAAAGGTCTCATTATTAACTAACATCATCTTCAGGCATCTTTCTTGGTTATATACATTGTAAAATAGGGTCTACTTTCATATCCCAATAGTCCTTATGATTCTATAGTGGGATTTTATGGAGGATCCATTACAATTCAAACACCTATTTATAGGCTAGTGAACTAGAAAAAACAAAGAAAAATCACTAAGCATATCAAAACTTAACAAAACTTCAAATCATTGTATAGGGATGATTTAGAGGGTCTAAAATCCTTCAAAAAACTAACAAAATTCAAGGTTCAATCCATTAACAAGCAAAAATATTGTCTATCTTGAAAGATACAATTATTTATAATATTCAAGTTTGTACACCAGAGCTTCCAAAAAACTTGGGATTCAAGCTCCAAGAGGTATATATAGCTTCTTACCATGAGTTTAGGTACTTGAGTAGATTTCAAGACCTAATTCCAACATTGAGCTATTTTTGACAAAAAGTTGTCAGGCAACTTTGCAAAGTTGCAAAAGTTGTCATGACAACTTTTGACAACATTGTTGAGTTTCTTAACTCCTGAAGCCCTCTAATGCATTTGAATAGTACTAGAACATTATTAGAATCATTATAAGATTCTATTTAACACTCACTTAGAATTTTAGAGTCTTTTTCAAACCATTTGACTCTATTTCACCTATTAGGAATAACCAAGCAACTAGGTACATCCCAGTGCACACAAAACTCAACTGTTCTAGATTATTACAAACCTAACCTATTGACTTCAACACACTAACTAGACCCCCCTTGGAGTCCTTACTCCTACTGTGACCTAGCTAGGGTCAGTACAAGCCAAAATTTATAGGACATCTAACACATGCCCTAGGTTCTCTTTCACCATTCTCCCTTAATAAAAGAAGTTAAGTCACATAGGAAGTGACTAAGTTAGATTCTATGCCTAACTTGGAAAAATCTATCTCAGGAACCCATTTACCCTTTGAATCATTGATTCCTTTCCACTTGATAAGATACTCCATGTGTTCCTTCTGTATTTTCCTTTTCACCACTCTTGAACTCAGAATGGGTTGAACTAGCAACATAAGGCTCTCTGCTTCCTCTATAACATTTGATTGTCACTAACCTTCAACTAGAGTTAGTCCTTTTGGTATGTGCAGGATCATGGTGTGAGAAATAAAAACTAGTGTGTTAAAGGAAAAAAAATATAAACTAAGCATTCAAAGAACTAACCAATTACCACATATAAGATTAGACCAAAAGAGAACTAAAACATTAACAACAGCCTAAAAGTATGAAAACCTCCCAAACTAAGTAGAAGCTCCCTTTGATGTGTAGATTTGGTCCAAGATGGCGTGGATGTGTGCTCAATAGATGCTTAAAGCTTCAATAAATTGGGTAAGTGTTTCTTATAGGATTATTTGGGCATTATATGGGTGCAATGGATGTTTTTGGCTCTCAAATGGGCATTGTAACTTTGCATAAAATGTGGATGATTTGTGAAGGAAATGAGGTTAAATTTATAGGTAAACAGAGGGAGAAATGACGGGTTGAGATGAAAATATGAGGAAGGGTCAAGATGCATCCAAGAGATCACATGGATTGTGCTTTCTCAAATGCATAGCATTGTGACAAGTGTCACAATGAAAGAGGAGTTGAGAGGACATTGGGGGTTGGAGTAAGATTGGGGAATGTGACCATTTTGGGGAGTGTGAAGGGATTTGGAGAAGTGTGAAGAGGCTTGGGGGATGTGAAAAAGGAATTAAATATTCCTTTAGAGGGGACATGGGTGTAAGTGGATTTAAGAGATGTGTAAGAGGTGTAAGAATCACATGTGACTTAGGTTGGGGATTGGGAAGTGATGGTACTTGAGAGTTGACTTGGGTTTGCTAATCCATTTGATTAGAATTGTGCAAATGATTAGAGAGTGATTAGCTGGGAGATTAGGAAGATGTGATGGGATGAGAGAGAATGATTAGAGGGGTTAATTATTTAATTATGGTTAGTTAACTAATAAGGAATGGTTAGTATGTGTGAATGGGTTGGGTTGAGTTGGAACCATGGGTTAGGTGGTTGAGTATGGTTAGTTTATGGGTTAAAGTTAGGAGCCGTGTACTCAAATTGAATTAAATAGAATATTTAATTCACAAGTGGGATAAAAGGAGATTTATAAATTAAGTTAAACAAATAAATATATTCATTCAACTTAATAGAGGAAAAGGGGTTTAATTAATTATTAGACTATGGGTTATCACTTTGATAATTAATTGGACTATAGCTAATTAATTGAATTAATTGAGCTAGGGGACAACATAAATTAATTAAATAAATATGTAATTATTTAATCAATAATGCTCTAGAAAGGCACTAAATTTAATTAAATATGTTTAATCAAATTTAGGTGTCTACATTGTGCCCCTATTCGACATAGAGTTAGAATAACATTATTTCGAAGACGTTTTAAAATAATAGATGACGCAAAGACATGACTTAGGCAACTAAGTTTCCCTAGGTTGATGGAGAGAATAGAATTTTGATAGAGAGAATAGAATTTGGTTAGGGTGATGCCCTCTCAAGAGGGCAGCAGGGAGAAACAATGAAGCCCTGGCGGTGTCTCAAAAAGAAAATGAAAAGTGACAGAGAAGAAAAGGAAAGGAAGAGGGTTAGAGAGAGAGAGAGGTAATAGCAAGAAATGGGTAAAATGTGGTTTAGCAGAAATTTGGAGGAGATGGAGGGGTCTGGGGGTGGAAAATAAAGGTCTACGATGGGCTATATATGGCTAGAAGGGTGATGCAATAGGTTCATTATGCACTTTGATCTTATAGAATCCTTCACAATTTTGAGCTCTGCAATTTGACGAGATGATGGTTGAGAGGGGGCAACTGAGGCATCAGATGGATGTGGCGTGCAGTGTATGGAAGAACGGGGATTTGGATAGATAGGTACACTCGAGAAACTATCTTTTTGATTTTGTTTTTGATGCCTTTTGTAGGTTTAGGGGAATCAAAAACGTGTTCCTATGGAAAGATCTCTGGCAGGAATGCCATTGGGATCAGCGGGAACATGTTCCCACACAAAGTTGGTCGTGGGTTAGGGTAGGATTAAGGCATTTTCATGGGAAAGAAAATGGGGAGGGAGGGTCTGAATATTTTGTGGGAATGCATTCCTATGAGGATTTTTCACGAGAACGCATTCTCGTAGCTAGGAGGGATCAGTGGGAAAAAAGAAGCGGTCCCACGAGGGATTGAGGGAATAAGGGAGAGGTGACATCATGTCGCGGGAATGCATTCCTGTGACACAATTATAGTCACCGGAAAGGGAATGGGATAGAATGACAAGAGGGGGGAATGAAATGTAGTTTAGCAGGTTTTTGGGAAGGACTAGAAGGAGTGATGAGTTCTTGGTTTATGTGCATTGGTCTGTCAATCAACTAACATCATGGGAGGGACATCCATCCGTGCTATGGGAAAATATTTTATCTTCCTTTTGTTTCTAATTTATGAGATTATTTCTTTCTAGTTTATATTTTGTTGTTGTTATGGATCCTAAAAATACAGAAGGTGTAGATTATTATCTACTAAGATGCACAAAGGAATTTGAATTTGACACATGTAAGCAATATAAAGATTTGCTACTTATATTGCTTTTAAAGATATGTTCAACTTCTCATCATGTGATCTTTGCATTAGATATGTTTAAAAGATCTAGGTGTGTGTTGTTTGAGTGTTTTCTTCAGATGATTCTATAGATTCATGCAAAATGGTGACCAATGCGGAGGTGGAAAATAATGTAGAAGAGAAAGAGGAGGAGAATAGATTCCTGAAGGAACAATTGGCCAAAATGGAAACTAAGTTAGAAGAAGTGCAGCTTAGGATTATAGCAGTTAGTGAACTAATGAGAGAAGCTAATGGAAAGGGTAAATTAGTGGCTGAGGAAGATATAATACCAGATCCAGACCGTGTGCTTCAAGAAGAGCCATTCTTGAAAGTGTTGAAGGAAATGAGTGGTAAGTCCTTAGAAGGTGTGCCTCTATTTAGTGGTAAGATGGAACCAAAATTAGTCATGGAGTGGATAGAAGGTCTCCAGAATCACTTTGACTGTGACAATGTGACTAAAGCTCAAAAAGTAAGAATAGCCAAGACAAGAATGAGAGGAAATTTTGTCACTTCATGGGAGTTTGTCCAAGATGAAAGGACCAAAGAAGGAAAGAATACCATAACCAGTTGGAAAGGTATGGTGGCCAAACTGAAGGAAGCTTATCTTCATGATGATTATGAACTGCAATTGCATAATAAAAGGCAGAATCTGAGACAAAAGACTTGGAATTTAGTGCCTATACAGAAGAATTTCACAAGTTATGCTTAAGTTCACATGTAATGGAAGAGGAAAATCTCAAATTAGAAAGGTATCTAAATGGTCTCAAGTGAGTATTCAAGAGGAAATTAGTCTCTTAATCCCCAAGAAAGTACACCAAAGCTATCAGTTATCCCTCAAGGTAGAGGAGATGTTAAAAAAGAAGCAAGATTCAAATAGTAGAGGAAGAGGAAGAGACAACAGAGATCATAGAGGAGGATATGGAGGAAGGAATTTTGAAGCTAAGAATTAGAGTGAGTCCAAACTCACTAAAAATCAAGGAGAATCTAGTAACACAAGAGGTGGTTACAACCAAGGAAGAGGTTCAAAAAATAGTTCAAGAGGAAGAACCAATAACCAGAGAAGAGGATCTTATTTCTCTTCAATGAAATGTTACAACTATCAACAATTTGGGCATCCTACATATTGGTGTCCAGACAAGAGTTATGCATCATAAGGAGGAGAGAAGAGAGTCCACTATGTGCAAGAAGAGTCTTCTAGCAACAAGACAGTGGAATTTTCACTAGATTCTAAGATGGGAGAGAATCTAATGATTCACAGAGCACTCCTCAAAGAACCCATCAAAGAAGAGCCAAGACAAAGAAGATCTGTGTTTCGAGTCAAATGCAAGGTACTCGATAAGGTTTGTAAAGTTATCATAGATTTAGGTTCTACTGACAAGATATTTTCTTTAGAAGCTATTGAAAAGTTAAAGTTGAAAAGGATTCCTCATACTAATCCTTATAGGGTTACTTGGTTGAATAAAGATCAACATGTATTAGTTAATGAAAAATATTGGGTAGAATTTTTCATAGGGAGATATAAGGACCAAGTGTTGTGTGATATCCTATCCATGGATGCTTGTCATCTATTATTGGGTAGACCTTGCATTTTGACTGAGTTGTAGTGCATGATGGAGTTATGAACTCCTATCCTTTAAGAAAGATGGAGTGAATTTCAAGATACAGTCAATCTCAGAAGAAGGTGGAGAGAAGAAGGGAGGTCCTAACCTACTGTTGGTCGGTGAAAAAGAATTCTTAAAAAAACTAGAAGGAGAAGATGGAGTAGGCTTTTCTTTGGTTTTGAAACCGAAGAATGAAGTGGGAAATAAGAGGGAAGAGTTACCTCTAGAAGTTCAAAGGTTGTTAACTCAATACCAAGCCATAGTTAGTGAGGGTCAACCAGCTACCCTACCACCTGAGAGGTCTATTAGTTATCAGATTGACTTCATCCTAGGAGCCTCACTTCCAAATAAGGAATCTTATAAAATGACCCCACAACAAAATGAAGAAATTGCTAGCCAAATCCAAGAACTAAATGACCAAGGGTTGATTAGAAAGAGCATAAGTCCATGTTTTGTTCCCATAGTCTTATCCCCAAAGAAAGCTGGTACTTGGAGGTTGTGTATCAATTCCAGGGCCATAAATAGAATCACTATTTGGTATAGGTTCCAAATACCAAGGATAGAATATTTGATGGATTGTCTCGGTGGAGCTAGTTATTACTCCAAAATAGATCTTAAAAGTGAGTACCATCATATAAGAATCCAACATGGGGATGAGTGGAAGACTTCTTTTAAGACTACTGAGGGACTTTATGAGTGGCTTGTTATGCCTTTTGGGTTGTCAAATGCCCCAAGAACATTTATGAGATTGATGAATGAGGTTTTAAAGGACTTCATTGGAAAATGGGTTGTAGTGTACTTAGATGACATCCTAGTGTTCAGAAAAACAAAAGAGGATCATCTTAGACATCTGCAAATGGTAATGCAAAGATTGCATGAGGAGAATTTGACAATCAACTTGGAAAAGAGTGATTTTATGAAGCAAGAGTTGGTATACTTGGGTTTTTTTATCTCAGAGGGTAACTTGAAGATGGATACCAGCAAGGTGGAAGCAATCTTGAATTGGCCTACACCAAAGTCAGCTACATAGGTAAGAAGCTTCCATGGAATAGCAGAGTTCTACCGGAAGTTTATCAAATAGTTCAGTAAAATCAGCATACCTATTTTGGATACCATAAAAGGGGGTATGAAAGACAAGTTCCAATGGAATGAGTAGGTTGATAAGGGATTTGAACACTTGAAGGAAATGATAGCAACTAAACCAATACTAACACTTGGTGTAGGAGCACCTCCCTCCATTCTTCAAAAAAAATATCCTTCTAAGGTCTTCAAAGGATTCACCTAGGGGCCTCCATGCCTAAGGGTATTTAACAACTTCTCAAACATTGCTAATAAGCCAACTTGTAAGGCCTAGTCACCCTTGGTGTCTTTATAAACTTTTGGGTCTGACTATGGTCAATTGGCATTCTTTGTGTTTAGATTAGTCTAGATATGTGTATACACTAAAAAATGGCTTCATTAATTAATCAATTAATTAAATATTTATTATTTAATTAATATTGACTTGATGAATTGATTAAATATTTATTATTCAATTAATGTCTATTTCTTCTATTTTTTTAATAAATTATTATATTTATTAGATAAATTCACTATAGTCTATAGTCTATTCTTCTTATCCTAGGTCTTCATATTTAGTTCTATTAAAAGTGATTTAATTAAAATACACAATCACTAAATATGACTAAGTCCCCTAGTCCACCTCATAAACCTAGTCACCTTACACATCACCTTGGCTAAAATTATTAATTTTTATTAATTAATAATGAATCATTATCCTCACCCACACATGTCCTATTATTAAGGGCTATGTGGCCTTACAAGACTTGGTCTCATGACCACATGTCTTCTCCTATACCAAGTCAAGAGGTAATCCCTATTCTTTAAGGAGCTTCTCAAGCCACCTCTAAGAGTCCAAGATGACTCATGGGACACTTGTACCAAGAGTCCTCATGAGGAAGAAGTCCTTCCTCTTTCCTCTCCATGGTCTTTGTGAGACACTTGACATGTGTCTTTCCCTTCCATCTTCTTCTCCCTTATGTCAATATAGGAGGAACATCTTCCCTATTCTTTCTCTCACATCCCAACTATATCCCCTTTTCTCTCAACCCCTTCAACCAAKTCARTAGCAACMCTAGGATCTTCCACCTTTCATTCTCCACCCTAGGATTGTGCCACCTAGGCTTAGGTCCTCCAAAATCCTATAAAAGGAGCCTCATTTCCCCTTTGGGATCTAGAACTATCAAGCATTCAAGAAATAGGCATTCAAGCATTCAAGTGATCAAGCATTCAAGCACTCAAGCATTCAAGCAATCAACCATTTTCAAAAGCATTCAAGCACCCACTTCCAGCAATCAAGCATTCTCACAAGCATTCCATCATCCATTTGCATTATCAAGGTTTTAGACCATTTTGCATTCATTCATATAATCTCCACACTTTGGTCACATCTTGAACAAAAGGGCTTCATTTGTAAATCTAAGGGCTCAACATACATTCAAGAAACCAAAGCTAGGAGGGCAATGGAGACAAGCTACATTGGGTAGGTGAAGCTAACTTTATTTTTTTTCTTCATTTAAACTTGTAATCTTCATTGTGTTTGCATTTAAATTGATTTTTTAATTAGATTGATTAATATTTCATTTAGAGTAATTACCCATCTATTTTGCATACATTTTTGGCACCCACCGTGGGGCCTACCCCCACAAAATTGACATCTTTTTCTAGTTTTCCGTGTGCAAGTTTCTACAGGTTATTTCTGTGCATCTATTCACAATTCCTGTGCATACGTACTTGTCTGCTGTACATTCACTATTTCTACGCATTCATCACATTTACCGGTGCATACGTAGATTTTTTTTGCTCATTTGTTATTACTACGCATTTACACTCTGTTTCTGCGCATTCATTCTCTATTTATGCGCATCCATTTTCTGCTTTTGTAGAACTCTAGTTTCTTTTCATTTGGTTTCTGCTAACAATCCTGACAGGTTCTTGTTCATTCTGGTAGATTCTAAGTTGTTTTACAAGTCAAAATCTGAAGACCCCAATTTGAAACTATTAACAGTTTTTCTTGCATATTCCTAGGGGTTTTGCAAAATAAACTATAATCCTCGTTTGGGCTTTAAAATATGACATACTTTTCAATTTTGTGTGTCTTCTATAGCATTAGCAATCTATTATTATGTTTTTCTTCATAAGCTTAATTGTAATCCCAATTTTATAACAACGTATCCTCTCCCCTCGCCATTCATGGACCTTGGGTGTAAGAGAAATCATTATAAACTTTAGAGGGCGGTCTTTGGTGGGAAAAGAGGTACTCACCCCAAGGAATGACCCAACTGGTAAAAGGCTAAAGCCAAGCCCATCCAAACCGGTATATAAAAATGCCATTGTGACTAGTATCACAGTGGAGAGGTGTGAATTTGTTGTGGCAACCAAAATCTCCTGTAGTACCCTTGCGGTGCGTTAAAGTCCCTACATCGTTAAGGTGAAAACCTTTCTTTGAATGGATTGGAAGAGCCCCCTTAATTGGGAACATGACTTGATCACAACCACCTAAATGGATGCCCTTACTACAAGATTTTGTTTAGTGGCTACAAATCCTTCTATTTACTGGTACAACGGGTAGCCCAACCTGTGAAGACACCCCACATTACTCACGGTTCATAGTAGAGATAGCGATTCTTTGGGAAGTAATGACCCATTGAATTTGGAATTTGGTGTGCCTAAGAAGTGAGTGCACTACAAGGAGGAGCCCGTGCCTCAAGGTTCCTAGGCTGTCCACTTTGAATTGCATGGCTGGATTTTATTATCCAAGTGGGGATTCGATAGATATTGTCCTTGCTAGCCTTAAGATTTGTAAGCGTATCTGTGCATTCATACTGATTTAGTTTAGATCATTTCTATCTTGCATGTGTGTGTATGCATTTCAAATTTTCCAAAAACATCTGACGCAAAACAACAAAAACCAAAAAAATAGCAAAAAAATCCAAAATTTCCAAGAAAAAACTATCAAAAAAACATATCCTATGCATTTGTGCGTTAATCCTATGCATTTTTTTAAATTGTCTGCGCATTTATTCCTATGCATTCATCACAGTGAGCAATTCCACAGGTTTTCAAGATTTCCAACTTACCTTTCTGGGTACCCATTTCTGTCTTTAGTGTGATTCTGGAAAAATATTTGACCTTATGGACTTTTTGATCTTCAATTTGACCATTTCTCATCTTCTTGCTTTCATCCAATTCATTTTTAGAAAACATTCTTAAATCTTCCAAATCTACACCCAAGTGTTGAGATACTACATTGATTTTCAGATTGTGACCTTCGTGAGTTTTCATCATATTAGGATCTATCATCCTTTATCAAAACTTGTTTAGGTCACTCTCTCTCTTTGGATTTTTCTTTGTCACATCATAGTGAGCTCTATATCTCCTATCGACTTAGATTATCCATTTACCTTATCTAGCTCAAACACTTTTGCATCTATTTCATCCTATCTTGTCTATCTTCACATCTTCCTCTATTTTTATCTTTCACTGTTTATGGTTCGAACTCAATCACAGAAACTTAAACAACCCATTGATCTAGAATCCATAGATACAATGGAAGGAGGTAAACCCAATGAAGAGAATCCTTGGTCCAAGGCAACCCCACTCTTTTCATCAGAACATGAACTAACTGATCAAGACATTAGAAATGCTATGCAAGATTCCCAGTTTTATAGTGTCATGGAAAGAATCCTAGGTATGGACAAAGAAATGTACTTCCTCATGCTTGCTCAACAAGGAGCAAAATTACCTAGTGGTTTTGATGTCAATGATCTTGTAGAACCACCACCCACAAATGATCAAGAACAACTTTGTGGTTCCCAAGAAAAACCTAGTGGCTCTCAAGAGACCCATACTCATGGGAAGGAGGACAAACAACATATTACTTCTAACGATATCCAAAATCCTTCTTCATCTTCAAATCATGTCATGCAACAACTCCAATTGCTACAACAACAAATGCGTGACATGAAAATGGGAACATCCACCAAGAAATACTCTTTGGAGGATATATGTCCCTGTCCTTTTGACAATAATTTGACTATGATCCCATTCCCTCCTCATTTTGAGGTACCAAAATTTGATAAGTATAAAGGGAATTCTGATCCACAAGACCACATTCGTGAGTTTTGTGCTACATATATTGAAGCTGTGCACAATGATACTTATCTTATGCGAATATTCCCACGTAGTTTAGGAGGACAAGCCATGGAATGGTTCTCCAAGATAGCCTTGGGAATACAATCTTTCAATGAACTTATCAACAAATTTGTGACTCGCTATTCCTATAACATCAAACATGAAGTCACAATGTTGGATCTTTGCAACACACATCAAAAGAATGGAGAACCTTTCCTCACCTTTTTGCAAAGATGGCGTCAGCTATTTGCCAAGTATCCATGCTCTATTCTGAAACAAGAGAAAATGGATATCTTTGTGCATAACCTGACATAGGAGATGAGTTATAGGTTATAGTTACAATGTCCTCCAAATTTCAACAAGCTTATTGAAAATGGTGTGAAAATTGAAGACGCTATGGTTCAAAATGGAGAAATTAAGCTCTACTCCAAAGACAATTCCAGATCAAGTTCAAACAACAACAACAACAACAATAATAATGATAAAACCAAATATTGGAACAAGAACAAGAACATGGTAAGTGATGGGATTGTTGATAATCGTCATGTTAAATCTGCACAACCCATCTTAAATCTTGCAAGCAAAACCAATCCTGCACCACCTACTCAAAGCAATATAGGAGCTACTTATAATACCAATAATAGTGCCTCAAAATCACCCTTCATGTCACGTAGGAGAAATTTTACTCCTTTGGGGGAATCTCTAGAATCAGCACTAAGGAAGTTAATTATGAAGAAACTCATTGCGCTTCCTGAGACTAGACATTTCAAACCTCAAGTGAAACCCTCTTGGTGGAATGACAATGATTATTGTGAGTTTCATTGAGGTAAGGGTCATAAAACCAATAACTATCAAAGACTTAAGCATGCTATCCAAGATTTGATTGACAGTGAAGAAATCAGTGTCGATGGACACACCTCTAACGAGTCACATACTACCTTCAAAGATCCACTTCCTAAGCACGAGAAAGGGAACTCATCTGATGCTAAAGGTGATAACCATGCAAACTACAACTCCACCTCCTTCAACTACATAAACCACATTTTTGAGTGTCAATCCCATGTCAATGTGATCTCCATCAAAGACAAGAGTCAGCCAGTCAATGTCACAACTCAAGCTCAGTCCAAGGTTTCATCTTCAAGGAGTTCCATCTAAGCCAAACACCACCCAAACCAAGGCTGTCTATGTTCCAAAGTCTACATCCAATGTTTCCAACCAATATAGTCTTTTGGAGAAACTAAAGAAAACACCAGCCTAGATATCCATATTAGAGCTTTTACATCTGTCACCTTCCCATAAGGAAATCCTTGAGAAAGCTTTGATCGAAACTAATATTCCAACCAATCTAGATCAAGATCAATTCCAATTTATGGTGGGGCATTTGACAACCCCCCATTAATTTTCCTTCACTGACGATGATGATCTAGCCATCAACCAACTACACAACACTCCCCTCCATATAGAAGGCATTGTACAAAACCATAAGATTAAAACAGTGCTAATAGATGAAGGAGTCGGTTTGAATATATGCACTCTAAAGCTAGTTCGTGACTTGGGACTTTTTGAAAATGTTGTCGATCCAACAAAAAAAATCACCATCAAAGCTTATGATGAGGAGGAAAGGTCATCCAAGGGATCAGTTGTACTTCCTATCAGAGTTGGTCCTATGGTTAAAGACGTGCTTTGTCAAGTTTGGCATATAACATTCTTTTAGGGCGACAATGGATTCATTCCATGCGAGCTGTGCCATCAACATACCATCAATTCCTAAAGTTTCCATATAATGGTCAAGAGGTGACCATCAAAGGAGATCCAAATCCTTTTCAATATTGCAATACCATAAAACCAACAATTGAATCTTTGGTGCCTTACAATCGGATTGCATCTACTCCACCAACACCCATTGATTTTCGTAACGAAGCATCAACTTCCAAATCCCATGAAATCAAGGTAGATATAAAAGAACAAAGTATGGGAGAATACACTTTGGGCCAAACTTTGTGTATTACAAAGTTACCCTTATCTCCTAAATCATATGGAAAATCCTTGATCACTAAACAACAATCTGAAGGCCCTTCTACACTTGTTTATGGCACATTTGTGAGTGGGGGCACCATATCAAAAGAGGCTACTGAGTGAAATGCTAATTATTTGCTACATCATCATAAGGATCCAGAGAATGAAAAACATGAACCTATATCACCAGATATATATGGCACGGGATACACTTTGTTACAAAAGATGGGATATCAAAGAAGTGGACCCATCGGATTACAAAGAGAAGGTGTCATCAAACCCATTTTGAAAAATCTGAATTATCAAAGAGACACCACTGGATTACGATACAAGGGAGAAGGACCAAAGGAACCTAAAGGAAAAGAGAAGGTTGAACCCTTTTACAAACCTCCTATGGCTCCTGCATTCCATAAAAATGGTATGTATGAAGATCCAGCAAAGCAAAAGATCACACAAGGCATCATTAACTGACTTAGAAATAATAATGACGATGATGATGATTCTCATAATTATGAATGGGATTCATTCTCTGATTATATTGAAGATATGGAAGTTGATGATGTCCATTCCAATGGTAACAATTTCCATGAGCAGATGAGTCTAAGGATGGAACCACTAGGATTAGATCCACCTAATACTACTCTTGGTGGTTGTGAGGAAAGTAAGAGTTATCCTGAGATAGACGATTCGGATGAGAGTATGGAAATAGACCTTGCCAATACAATCATAAACTTTTAGAACTTTTCTATCAATACCATTTCATCCTTTGAGACCAAACCAAATGATCCAATACCCCTTATCCACCCTGAACTTATCTCCTGGGATTCCCCGAATTACCCCAAACTTGATATTTTCCATAATGATGATGCTATTATTGACTATCTTAGAATCAGAGATCATCTACCATCAGGCGATCATAAATTAGAATTCCCTATAGAACTCAATGAAATGGCTTACTTTGGAGAGGGTGCCAATCCTTTCAGTCATAAAAATATGAAAATAATAAATCGATCTAACGGTGAAAACCACTCAGTGGCAGTGTTAGATCCTAAAAAAGGAAAAAGAAAAGACGCATCTAAAGGTGAAAACCTCTTTGAGGCACCTAAAGATGGAAGGATTGACACTCTCCCCAACTATATGTATCAAGAACAGTCTACTATACTTATTGAGCCAACATTGCCTCTTAACATTGGCACAGAAGAGTCACAACGCATTCTAAAGCTAGTTGCATCCTTAACAGAGACAGAAAAAGATGCCTTTTCATAGTTTTTCAAAAAGAGATAGATCAATTTTGCTTGGTCTTATGCTGATATGCCTATTTTAGATCCACATCTTATTATTCATCATTTGTCTATTACACTTGGGGTCAAACCTATAAAGCAGAAGCTCAGGAAGATGCATCCTCACATTGCACTCATGGTCAAAGAAGAATTGAAAAAGTTGTTGGATGTGGGTTTCATTCGAGCTATTGATTATGCTGATTGGATCTCTAATATTGTACTGGTATCCAAACTAGATAATTCCATCAGGATTTGCATAGATTTTCAAGATCTTAACAAAGCTTGTCCTAAAGATGATTTTCCTCTATCGAATATTGATATTATAGTTGATTTAACAGCTGGGCATGAGATGTTATCCTTAATGGATGGATTCTCTGGTTATAACCAGATTAAGATTGCACTAGAAGATCAAGAGAAGACTACTTTTACATGTCCTTGGGGCACTTACTGCTGGAATGTGATGCCTTTTGGGCTTAAACATGTTGGTGCCACTTATCAAAGAGCTATGACAACAATCTTTCACGACATGATGGATACTATAATGGAAGATTATGTTGATGATATTTTATCCAAATCCAAGGATAGAGAGGGTCATCTAAGAGTGTTGGATAGGATATTCACCCACATGGAAAAGTATCAAATAAGATTAAATCCCAAGAAGTGTGCATTCAGGGTTACATTGGGCAAACTGTTAGGGTACATTGTTTAAGCTAAGGGAATAAAGGTAGATCCAGAAAAGGTCAAGGAAATCATGGAAATGGCTTCACCAACAAATATCAGTCAGTTGAGATCTCTATAAGGGTGCCTTCAGTCAATCAGAAGATTTGTCTCACAATTGGCTGATAGAAGTCATCCTTTTCAGCATCTGTTACATAAAAACATCTTATTCAAATGGGATGATAAGTGTGAAGAAGCTTTTACAAAGATCAAACAATACTTAGCCACTCCTCCCACTCTTATGTCACCAATTCTGGGAAAGCCACTCTTGCTTTATATTTCAACTACAGAAGTCTCACTTGATGCCCTATTGGCTCAACAAGATCAAGAGGGAAAAGAGAAGGCTATTTATTATATCAGTCGCACCCTTGTTGGATATGAACTCAATTATTCAATGATTGAGTGTGCATGTCTTGCAGTGGTCTTTGCTTCACAAAAATGGAGACATTACATGTTGTCTCATTCTATCCGGCTCATTGAAAAGATTGATCCTTTGAAGTATCTTTTGAGCAAGACTGCATTAACTGGAAGGTTGGCTAAGTGGGTCATGTTGCTTAGTGAATTTGATATCGAATATGTGGAAAGGAAGGCCATTAAAGGGCAAGTAATTGCTGATCAATTTGCTGAGGCACCATTAACGGATGATTATCCTATACAAATAGAGTTTCCAGATGCACACATCCTAACATTATCTACACAAACCTGGAGGCTATATTTTGATGGATCCTATACACAGCATGGTTCAGGAGCTGGCGTCTTATTTGTTACACCATAAGGATATACCATACCAAAGTCTTATAAGTTTCTTTTTCCTTGTACAAATAATGTAGCTAAGTATGAAGCACTAATGATCAGGTTGAAAATGGCTCTACAATGGAACATGACTGAATTGAATGTCTACGGAGATTCCTAGTTAATAATCAATCAGGTTAATGATGAATATCAGACTAAGGATGACAAGTTATTACCATATAAACACATGGTAGATGACTTTAAGAAATATTTTTCCATCATCACCTTTGAAAAGATTCCAAGGGAGGAAAATAAGGCTGCCGATGCTATGGTGACAATTGCTTCTTTGTTTAATGGAGATGATACAAAAGCCCATTTTGATTTCTTAGTGGAATCCTTGATTTATCCTGCGTACGATGATCCTAATACACGAATCATATGTCATATTATCGGACAAGATTCCCCTACCTATGGGAAAATATATTCCTATCTAAAAGACAATATCCTTCCCCCCAACCTATCCAGAAATTAGAAGTGAACCTTTCTCCGCTAAACCTCCCGCTATCTCCTAATATCATGCGACTACTACCTATCTAGCTGGGATATCATGATGACCTTCTCCAAGGTGGCACAATTCACTTCATTGTGTGAACCCGTGTCGTTCAATCTACACCAATTAGTCATGAGTTGGAAGTCTGAAACTGGCATGAAATGTGATGGTCCAGCACCATTTTGGTTGGAATTTTGGTTCAGAGGCGGGCCCCCAGTGTTCACGTTGTTATTCCATTACTTTTGATTGGTTCTAGGCCCGTTGTTGAAGTTTCTTCCTCCGGTGTTGTTGTTTCGTTGGCCAAAAAAAAATTTTCCCCTCTAGGAATTTAAATTCTAGGGCACGTAGGACCCCACCTTTAGTTGGCCCATGTCCACTGTCAAGGTGGACAACATCCGCCAGAGGGATTTGACCTCAGTGGTCAGCTAGGTGTTGGCATCATAATGTGATGGTTGTTGTTGTTGGCTTCCTGGGAAGGCAGCAGTATTAGTCAGAATCAAGGGCGGCAATCCTCCAGTCACGAATGACTGAAAGAAGGGCACTTCAGATGGTTGTGTCTAAGATTTTTGTTCCTGTTGCCGGTGATTCCAAGGGAAAACTTCCAGACCCGGTGTCGTCTGGGTCTGCGTTGGGTAAACATACCGGGCCTATTGGTCTATCAGGGGTGGCGGGGGATTCATTTCCATTAAGAGGGCACCCATCGCCAGATTAGGGTTGTATCCCCCTGCATACACAGTTTTTCCAGGGATCATGTTGAAGGGTGTACTCTGCCCAATCCCGCCCAGGGATTTGTTGAGGCCATAGGACAATTCTAGAGCTAGGTTATAGACTTTTTCCAAGGTGTCCCAGTCGCCTACGGTGGTTATTCTCCAAAGGAGAGTGGCAATGAAAGGGTCCATCACGTTAAGATAGGTCTGTATGGTTACCTCTGGGAATGGAATAAAAGGGCCTATGCATCACTTCAAGGCACGCTGGAACCTATGGTTGAATGTTGCAAGAGGCTCATTGGGTTCCTTCTTGATGAAAATGAACTGGCTATGGGACCAGGCTGGGTCCACATGCACGCGAAAGGCAGCTAGGAAGGCATCCTCCATGTCCTGCCAACTTTTTATAGAGTTGGCATGAAGGTTAAGGTACCAGTTCAACTCACCTTGCCCTAGAGACAAGGGAAACATGCGAGTCACAACATCTTCATGTTGGATCCGGTGTCGATTCATGGCATCTTTGTATGCCTGTAAGTGTTCTTCCATGGTTCGTGAGCCTAAGTGCTCATATTGTGTGTAGATCTTCTCTGGGTGAGAGGGTAAGTCATTGATTGCACCCAGAAAAGTTTCCATTGGGGACCTCGTGTTTTTGAAATATGCGGCCATTGGGGGAACTGTATGTTGGGTATTTTTGGCACTAGTTCCCAGGATTGCCTAGGAAGTTTGGGTATTTTGAGGTATGCTGGACCCCCACACAATTTTGGTTGGTATGATTTTTGAGGTCCATTTCTTTCAAGCAGGAGGCTTGAGTTCAACAAACCTTCCAGGGTTTGGGGAAAACCTAAGGACTCTTTCAAATTTCACTGGGGAGAAAGACCCAATCCCACTGAAGGCTTGCCTCTTAAAGCTATAACTTGGGGAACCCTCGGGAGGTGTAAAATCAGAATCTCTGGAGGGGGATGAGTTCATGCCCTCCTTCTAGTGCCAGTTTTTGTTGACGAGGTTTTACTGACTGTGTCCGCCAATAGTCATAAGTTGTCACCTGGTTCCGGGGGATACCGGCCAACTCCGCCTGCAAAGGTTGTCCAGGGAAATTATATTCCCTAGGCCTTCAAGCACCTGGGTGTCGGGTCATGATGGTGCAGGGCTTGGTTGGGAGAAGTGACTATTTTCGAGGGGGATAGCTAGTTTCTTCAACTCATTACCTCTGGAGATTCAATAAAGTAAGGTTTCCCCTAGCATTCTACACTTAGCAAATAAAATGAAAAAAAGATCTTGCAGGGTTAGAAACACTTCATCTAACTATAGTCATGCTTAAACATTTGAAACATCAATAATACTCTGACATACTACACTAAATACCGAAGAAATACACAATCATTAGTTAGAACTTCATCAGTAGCAAGGGAAAAGAGGTCGTTAATCTATTTTAACATATCAGAGTAGAAGACATAAAGAACATGAAATATGAAATACCATTAACTCAGAAGCAGGAATGCCAACAACATCATTGCAAAGAATTCTTCCTTCTTTATTAATGTCTCTTCCAGCAAGCACTGGTACGTGATACAATGGTGGCTCTAGGGGAGAATTTGAATATTGAAATAGAACAATGGAGCATTGAACTCTGTAACTTAACATGAGAAATCACTTTGCTATTATTATGGACAACAAAATCATCAATTTTGCCGATAATTGGAAATGGGCCAGTCTGGCTATTTATACAAATCTCTTCTAACCCTAACCCTATTTCACATCATATTTCAATAAAATACAATATCTGGGGGTTGGTACTACCTATGTCACCCTACAAAAGACCTTGAGACAAAATAGGTCTGCCATGTCAAAAGAATAAGACAAGAATATACAATGGAAGAATTAGCCTTGAGAAGAGAGCCAGAAAGGAGATAGAAGAAAGTAGGTCCCTCAGGGATTGAGGCTACATGCCTCATAAATGGGAAATGTGGCACCTTGTCTCCAATGCGCTAGCTGTACCTTTGAGTGGCACCTTGAGAAGACCATCTTGTCAGAAATCAACTGTCAATTCAATGCCTCCTTGATGTAGTCAACCACCTTCTGACAGGATTTTATTAACCGCTTTTGAAAGTGACCGATCGGCCTCAGGGACCAGGACACAGACCACTCGAAAGAATAAAAATTTTTGGATCTGGGACTCCGGGATCTGAGAATGTACATCCCCAAAAGAATAAAGAATACTCAACACTTGAGTTCTCCCCAACCTCCAGAGAAAGCTCAAGGTTGCTTATTGTCATTGAAAGCCTGGAGGAGGCGGGAAATGCCATCTTCATCTATATCTTTCAGGCTAGCCCTTTGATGCTTGGCAACTTCAATTTGTTCCCCTAGGTCTGGAACATTTTCTTTAAATTCATCCACCATTCTTACCACATCATGACCACTAAGTATCATGTGGGTTAACTTTTCCATCTGGGCCCCATCTATCCCCTCCGGGGATTGATACCGGGACTTCATTATTTTATCAAAACTCCCCAAAACTAAATCTTTGGGGGTACATGTATCTGTGCTAAGGGGATCAGCCCCAAAAGTCTTTATTACAAAGGACTTGTATAAATTGGAAGAATACTTCATCACATCTACCTTATCTTGCAGAGGCCCTACCTGTTGCTTGATCACCTCCAATGTGAGGTCAACTCTGAAGTGCTGGGTTCTCAAAAAATTAAATGATTCATCCCCCAGAATTCTAGATTCAAAATTCATATCTTCTCCCAGGGTAAGGAGTTCTTTCAGCTCCACTTTCCATGCCTAGTAATCCTCGGTATCACCCTCCCATAGTTCAATAAGAATCTCTGCCTGGTGAATGACCTACCAGGCTGTGTATAGATCTGGGAGGGTGGACACCAGGAAATGCTGGGTGTTTCCTATCTACAGGGTGAACACTCATCCACTACCTAAGCTTTCTTCTTCATTACTCACAGGGAGTCTATGTCACTCTGCGGTAGATCTTTAGAGGTGGAGGCCTCTGGAGGAGCGGCATTGATGGGTCGAGCCAGCTCAGTGAGCAACCCCATAAGGTTTGCATTCTTTTCTTTTTCTACCTTGAGCCTCTAGGCTTCCTTTTCATAATGGGCTTCCACTGCCCTTGCTTCCTCCTTCAGCAAATCTACCTCACCTTACTTTCCCCTTTTTCCTAGTGATACCTTTGCAACATTATAGTCTTTGGGCTCTGTAGTTGCTTCATCGGTGTATAGGGGAGGTATTGCCACAACGGCAATAGTTTCTTCACCCGGCCTAGTTCAGAGAGTATGAACTGTCCAGGATTTCTTGGCCTTTAGCGGGGCCTGGACTTGGGCCATCATTTTTTCTAGGGAGAGAGGAATCACGGGAGCAGACTGAGCTTTTCTTTTTTTGTTCTCTATCAGCCACTAAGGTGGGAGGGGTGGCCTTCCTGCTAGAATTTGTTCCCTTGATTCTTCCCTAGTGTTTTGTGGCTACTGCTCCTCAGTGGCATGGACTTCATCTGTTCCTCTCCCTACCTCAACTTCTTCTGCAGCAACATTCTCTTCATCAACCTCCATCTCCTCAGCCTTGTCCTCTGTGTCTATTACTGGGTCTAGACTTTGGTAGGCTTCCTCAGGAATTTCTTCTTCAAGCTGCTCGTACTATTCTTCTTCTTTTGTTGTCGGGGCCTCTTCCTCTATTGACACCTCTTTTGGCAGTAGGGGAGGTGTTGGGCTGAGATTTAGAGTTTGGGCTACTATAATCACCTGTCCAAAAGTTGCTCCCGGGAGTGGCCCTTGGAACATCGCGGCTGGGGTTACAGTTATTCCTGAAGGTCTGGTTCCCCTAGCGAATGCCATTTTTTCACCTTATTTTTGTTGGTCCACTCCTGGACCTTGCATCGCTTGAGCCCCGGAGGAAATCTTTGGCTCTGGCTCTATCTCTTCTACTTGCTACTCTTGTTCTTGTGCAGGCTCTTGTTCAATATTTTCTTGCTCCGCAGCCTCTTGTTCTACCCTCAAGACCTTTGTCTCTACTTGTGTATTTTCCCCCTGCAAATTTATGAACTTGTCGATTGCAAATATATTAAATTCTTCTTGTGGAGGGGGACTGGCTGGGACCTCTGCAAGCTCTGTTTCCTTCTCTGGTTCCGGGGAACTAGAGGAGAGGATTTTTACTTGTTGGGGTCAGGATGTTCTCGACTCTGGCTCTACCTTTGGCTTTTTGCTGAGTTTCTTCTTTCTCTGGGTAACCAGAGGTGGCCCCATGTCTCTTATTAATGCTGCCTCCATGGGATCTACCCCCGTCGCCTTTACCATTAGGGCTACTAATGACAAGGAGGAGGAGGGATGAAGTGGTCCAGCCATGAGTGGTAGAGTGGCCAGCCACGTTATTAATTTCTCCCTCATCTACTGGGAGGCTGCCACTGATTGTTTTATTTGCTCTGTGATGGGGAATTCTTGCATAGAAGGGGTTGTGTCTATTATTTTTCCCTTATCTACTCCCTGCGAAGAAGTCCTGGCCCCCGGGGTTAATTTTGGTACTAGTTGTGGAGTTAACTTTGGCACTGGTTGGGCTGCTCGGCGGGTACTCCCAGGGCACACCTTCTTAAAATAGGGATGGCTTCGCTCGACCACCTCTCAAGTGAAGTCTTCAATTGTGGGCCCTTCTTGGGTGTCCTTGTTTACTGGTGGGAGAGCCTTTGTATCAATCCCCTTTTCCTTATACTGGGGATCAGCAGTGGAGGCGACATCTGAGAAGTCCGCTGGGAATCTCTGGAGCTTCAACTTCTGAATCATACCGGCCATCATTCTGACGTAGTGCCTACTCTACACCTCCACATCATCTTGGAAATCTACCCAGAAGTCCTCCATGTGTATATGATGGGGCTCTGAAGCCCGGGGCAGTGCCGTTGCTATCTTTCCATGCAGATCAAAATTTTTCCGTGCTAAATAGAATTCCTGCAAGTTGTAACTTTTTAGCTCATTGTCCACCTCCTTTGCGGTGGCCAGGCTGCATGTATAATTTCCATAGGTGATTGGAAATGGGATGTTGGGTATCTTTTTGAGGGTGAAGAGGGCATGCACCTCCATTATTTGTCTACAGTACTCTAATAGCACGATCTCGTCCCCACAGTGTTTGGGCAACAAGTAGGGTTTCCCAAAGAAGCTGGTGACCCTAATGTAGGTTTTCTATTGGAATTGAATATAATAATGTCCATAATTATGGACCAAATTCATCACCTCTGAGGACAGGCAGCATCCGGCGTCCCGGGTGGGTGTTAGCAGATGATAGTAAATGAACGCATCATTTACTCGGCAAAAACTGGGGAAGCTGACCTCCCATTGAACTTGTGGGAAATGGTCCCATGGTGCTTTTTGTCCTAGGCCAATCCCAAGCACTCCATCTGTAAGTAGGCCATGGGCGTGGGGCCTCTACTGTGCTAGGGCCTAAAAAACATAGGAAGACATGTAAAAAAATTTCTTCTTGTTTAGCTGCTAGAACTGGGAGTCGACATGGTTGGACATCATTGTCACCCAGTCAAAGTATCCTCCCTTGGTGGAGATGCCAAGGAGGAAATAATACATCCATCAAGAAAAATCTTGGACGAAGGGCTTCCCAAAGACCCAGGCCAATGCTATCATTCCCATCTAGATGCTCTCTTTGAACTCAGAGCGGGGAATTTCTATCTTCATTCTTTTTGGATCCCTCTTCGGGGTCTTGAGCCAATGGGTATTCATGTATACCCAGGCAGCATCCTCTAGCTATGTAAATTGAGCCAAGGCATCGGTCCTTGTAACCACTGAGGCCTTGTCAAATTATGGGATTCCCAGGCCTGCCTGGAATGTGACTAGGTCCAGGGATACCAGAGGAGTAGGGTATCCCATTGGTTCTACGACCACAAGCATAACGGCCTGAATAGAAGAGTTGTAGTTGGTGGCTACTGTCAAAATAAGCTCTGAAGACTACATGAAGCACGGGAAGCAAGCTGCCTAGAGGATTTCAGAGTTCCCGACATTGATTTCTAATTGATCTCTAGCTTGTCGCTGGATGTGCATTATTTTCACCAAGGCCTGCATCTCTGGCCATGTTTCGATGGTGGTGTCGGTTATCAGCTTGACTTTGGACTCAATCTTTGAGCCCATAATGACATTATCTTGTACAAATTTCATAGTCAGGGGCATCTTTTCTAGGGCCTTCTCCATCTTGGATTTTACTGCTGCCCTAGTTTCTGCTGCGGAAGGTAGCTCTAGACTTTCGAGTGGAGATGATGCGGATGCTTCAGACATGTTTGAGAAATGAACTCTAGGAACCTGTGAGACAAAGTGACCATTAGAATGCATTGATCAAAATAAAAATTTTTGGGGTCCGTAAATCTTACCACCGCGATGCTTGCTTTCCCTGAAAAGTAAGTTTCATTCAAGAATAACTGAAAAACAAATGCATCACATAAACTTACTTTTTATCAAATGTTTGGGTCTGGGGATTTTACTACACACTTGGTAAATACATGGGACGGCTGATGGTAGGAGACCCAAAGCCTAGAGAAATAACCGTTAGTGAGGACGTGTAAAAAGGTAGGTCATCAAGCCGATGTGGGCGCCATGTGCGTAGGTATTAAGTGGAAGTTATGGCGATGATGGCGGAGCCAACTATCTGAATGCACAAAAAGTGAAGGCCACTTGGCTAGAATTGATTATGCACATGGGACATAAATGAAGGTCTGACATACTTCATGGAAGAGAGAGAAAACCACCTATTTGAAACCGGCCGAGAGTCGAGTTTCAAACAGGTGGTTTTCTGCCCTGAAGCGAGTTCATGGGCGGAAAACCAGTAACATAGACGACTCGACCATCTTGTCAAGCCACCTGGAAGGATATACACTAAGGCTAAAGGATATATATACCAAAATAAAGGGATATACAAAGACTATATACATAGATATACACATATATACACAAATATACAATGTGGAATGACGTTCGCAGGAAAAACCAGACAAGGCAGAAACATATATATAGCTGTTTACCTATTTTACAAATGAGCCACTTCTGCATAGAGGGTGGACAACCCTCTAGTATAGACGACCCACCAACGGGCGGTAGAACCAGAAAATAGAAAATAGACAAAACAGAAAAATGACAAAACAAACAAGATAGAAGAAACCCAATAAAATAGAAGAAAACCAGAGAGGCTAGAACGGGAAAACCAACCTGAGAATGCAGAAGGTGGAGGAAAGGAAGGAGTTACTACCATGAGAGTTCTGCAATATCTTTATCTTGTCAGACGGTCACAATCGCCACCACAAAGTACTCGTAACTGCCTAAGAATGACTGGAAATGCTAAGTGTTGATTATCACTGATTTCCTGTAAACTACTCTATTAATCGCTTTGAATTTGCTCTGTTAATTTCTCTAAGTGCTCGAAGGTTTTAATCATGGTAAATGTGAAAGTGATAGATAAGTTCTATTTATACCCGCGGTAAAAAGGGTAATCCTCCTCCTTCCGG
>MU224722.1:1014807-1032651 GCA_018584345.1 Thuja plicata | reverse complement strand
TCTCTCACATCCCAACTATATCCCCTTTTCTCTCAACCCCTTCAACCAAGTCAATAGCAACCCTAGGATCTTCCACCTTTCATTCTCCACCATAGGATTGTGCCACCTAGGCTTAGGTCCTCCAAAATCCTATAAAAGGAGCCTCATTTCCCCTTTGGGATCTAGAACTATCAAGCATTCAAGCAATAGGCATTCAAGCATTCAAGTGATCAAGCATTCAAGCACCCAAGCATTCAAGCAATCAACCATTTTCACAAGCATCCAAGCACCCACTTCAAGCCATCAAGCATTCTCACAAGCATTCCATCATCCATTTGCATTATCAAGGTTTTAGACCATTTTGCATTCATTCATATAATCTCCACACTTTGGTAGCATCTTGAACAAAAGCGCTTCATTTGGGAATCTAAGGGCTCAACATACATTCAAGAAACCAAAGCTAGGAGGGCAATGGAGACAAGCTACATTGGGTAGGTAAGCTAACTTTATTGTTTTTTTCATTTAAACTTGTAATATTCATTGTGTTTGCATTTAGATTGATTTGTTAATTAGATTGATTAATATTTCATTTAGAGTAATTACCCATCTATTTTTCATACAATATGTTCTTATGATTTTTAATTCTATTTCAATTCAATAAATATCTCTAGGATCTTAGACTTAGGTCCTATTAGAGAAAATGTGCACTTTTGTAAGAAATACAAAAAGTTGCACAAAGCAAGAAATGTTGTTAAGAAACTTTTAAAAAAAGTTGCTAAACATAATGTAATTGCCTCCCAATGGTCACAACCTTCAAAAATTGGTTGGATCCATTGGGGAAGGTCTTCAAAATCCCTTTCAAGTGGGTGGAAGATAGAATTATGTAAGTTTAAATTTAAAAATCAATAAAATTCCCTATTTTCCCTAAATTATGTCTGCAAATTGAATAGGTACAGACTGGTATGGATTGAAAGAACAAAATGAGTGGATGAGTTAAGGAATATATGCAATTTTTTTAATTGGTTTTAAGATTAGAATCAAAATTTATAAGAAAATCCCTCTCGGGTGCACAGAAATCCTTCCTGGATAGGCAGTTTTCAGAGATCATACCCTAACTTGCCTTTCCATCATGGGAATTCATTTTCCCTTAGGGAAATGAAAGTAGGTTCAATGTACTATAGGATTACATAGGCTTGGGAGAGGGGTAATGGATCTACTATTTTTACTTGCAAGCCCTAGGCCAAGCATCTCTATGTGCTTGGTTCAGTCCAGAAAAGAATGAAGTAGTAGCAGCACTTTGGGGGTGGAAAAACTCAATATAATGGTGGATTGTGGTCTCTAAGGGGTCCAATTAAATATTCCAAATGGTGACTTTCCTGAGGAGTTCGACTGGTGAAGACTTCTAGAACAAATCAACCCTTTTAGGCATAATTAAGTCTATTACAACAGTAAGCATTCAGTACCTTCCTTTGTGTTTGGGAGTTTATGCTTTTGGGGTTTTATATAAATCTATAAAGGGTGTCTAGATCTAATCTTTTTTTATAGGTCCTTTGGTAATTATTTAAACTAAGTCCTAAAAACTCGCTCAATAGGGCTACAAGCCAAGAAGGCTTAAAAGCCAGAATTGCAATCTAAACTCTTAGACTCTTGTAAAGGGTAAAAAATCATTTATTTTGGAGGTAATTTAATTGTGTGGAACCTTTCCATCCTCATTCAAACACTTAGGTTCCTATCTGTGTCAAAATCAAGTAATAGTCACTTCCTATTGAAGTAGACTTAGTATCCTCTAGGAGGATAGTGTATTTGGTGACTGTTTGCAGGATCTTTTGAATGTGTAGAGCACTCTCTTGATCCAATTTGGGTGTAGATAAGACACCTAAGGTCACACCACATCAAATTTTCCTAAATAGAGGAGAGCTATACATCAAGTGGTATCAGAGCATCAAAGATCCTTAAGGGAAAAATCAAACCAACACCATGGAAGGAGAAGATGATGGAGGGTTGTCAACAAGGATGACCAATGCAGAGATAGTAAGATACCTCAAAGAGAAAAGGACAAAGCATGATGAAAAAAGAGACACTGAGCTGTAGTTAATGAGACAAAAAATGGAAGAGCTTAGGGAAGAGCTTTGTAGGAAAATTTGTAACTCTGAAGGTGTTGAAGAAGGGAGTGAAGAAGAAACCCTTGAGTAGGAGGAAGATGAATTTCCTACAGACCCGAGACTACTATGAAGACTCTAAAATATATGGAGAGGAGAACCATGGATACCAAGCTTGATTTTCCTACATACAATGGGAAGATTGACCCAGATGTTGCAATGGATTGAGTGGATTTCCTAAATATTTTCTTTTATTGTGAAGACATCCCTGAAAACCAGAGGGTGAAGAATGATAAGTCAAAGCTCAAAGGCTCTGCACTCACATGGTAGAACTTCACTCAAGATGATAGGGTGAAGAAAGGAAATAATTTAGTCAACACATGGAAAATAATGGTGGCCCTACTCAGGGAAACTTATGTCCCTAAAGATTATGAAGTCCAACTTCATAAAAAAAGGATGAGTCTAAGACAAAAGGAGATGGATATCTCAACCTACACTGAAGAATTTCAGAAATTGGTGATGAAATCCAAGCTTGCTAAACCAGAATGTGTAAATCTTGCTAGATACATGCAAGGACTAAGAATTTCAATTCAAGATGAGATTATTCTAACAAGACCTACCACAGTAAACTAGTGCTATAAATTGGCACTAAAGGTAGAAGAGAAGTTAAGAAGAAGAAATGAACATAGTGGTAGATGAAAAGGTAAGATTAATAGAGGAAGAGGAAACTTTGGAGGAAGAGGACAAATTAATAGACCACAAGGAGAATCCAATAAAGAGAACACCCAAGGAGAAAGTAGTTAAAGGGGTGGATACAAAGGAAGAAGAGGAAATGGTAGGGGTATAAATGGAAGAAGAAACAATGAACAAATCAAGTGCTATAATTGCAATCAAACAAGAAACTACACCAATAGGTGTCCAGATAGAAATAGACAGAATAACCAAGGAGAAAGGAGGGCCAACCTAGTGCAAGAGGATGATGTTAATAGTGTGAGAGATTGTACTAGAGAACAAGAGTATGCCTCATGATGAACAGGACCCTGATCCAAGCACCTATGCTAGTGGAGCCTCCTCAAAGAAATAATCTCTTTAGAACCAACTGCAAGAGCCATGGAAAGGTATGCAAGTTAGTTATTGATTCTTGTTCTACTAAAAATCTTATATCTAGGGCGATGGTAGATAAATTAAAATTAGAGAAATTACCCCACCCGAATCCCTCCCATGTTTCTTGGTTGACAAGAGGACAACAAAGCCTTATAAATGAACAAGCTTGGGTAGATATTTTTCATCAAAGACTATAAGTGTAGGATTTGAGAAATACAAATCCACATAATGCCAAGAATACCTGCATGCAAATAACCTGTTATAGGAGAGAAGAAGAAAGAGGGAAAAAGAAGAACTTATAAGTTACTCAAAATGTGAGAGCTAAATTATAATCTGAGTTAATGAAAAAAGATTACAAGGTTCAACTTATAAAGGTGAAAAAACCCTAAAGCCTAAAAAAGATAGGTAGCACATTAATAATTAATAAAAGAATTAATTATTTATGCACATACGAGAAAGCTTAAGCACTAAAGAGTAATAACTTAACTAATTAAATCAACATGATTTAATTAATAAGAAAACTAATGATTACTCTAACACCCCCCCTTAAGCTAAGCGCAGGGGGTAAGCTAACCTAGCACAGCTATGAAAGTAGCAAATGGGTCCTGGTAACAAGGCCTGATCAAGTACCCAATACAAGGAAATCTCTATAAACTAGAGACAAAGAAGAAAACCCAGTGGGAAAAACCCCTCTCTAAAAAGAGATAGAAAAATACAGAAAAGAAATGGCTCAAGAGACTCTCTCAAGATGATAAGTACAACCAGCCCCCCCATGAGAGAGGGATGAGACACCAAAGTCCCCCTAGAATGAAGAAACTCATGTCACAATGGTAGATGCCTCATGTAGAATCCAAAAGGAGATAATGAAGAAAAAAATGATATTCCTCCCCTTGGGAAGAAACAAATCCAAAGGATGATGTCAAAGAAACCCTGTGAAGAGTGATGAACCAATCTGTCTTAGGATGTCTTCCATGATCGGATGTTGAAGAATCTCTCTGTCTGAACTAAAACAAATGATGCCAAATCCAAACTGATGTGGAGAATTCTAAAATAAAACCACAGAATGCACAAATAATGGTGGGAAAATAGTGATAACTTGACTGTCAAGGTAGAGGAGATGAATGTCCTCAAAATAATCCTCCAAAACAGTAGTATAAGACTCAACAAACAAGAAAGATATGTCTACAACATAATAGTCCAAAGTATCTATGTCTAGAAGATGTATGATTCCATGCTGCACAAAATCAAGAGCAATAGGAGATGTTGATGAAGTCTCGGTTTGAAGAGTGGGAACTATGAGACAAGCCTCTGATCCATCAGAACATGTAAGGGTGTCTCAATACTCAAGCTTCTCTAAAGTATAATGATCAAAGGGTGTATTCTCTCTCCAAGCAATGGGTATGAGATAATCTAAAGTAGGATCCTCTGAGAATGAAGAGAGATTAGGGTCTCCATAGATCTCCCAAAGACGTGTCCAAAGTGAGTGAGGAAAATCAATGTCTGATATAGCCAACACAGTGTCATGATCAACACTAGACACTATAAGTCCTACTATGTGATCTCTAATAATATCCCATGCTAGGTTTCCCTCTAAAGTGGTTGGTTTGGGTATGAGATCATACAAATAAGGAAAATATTAAGCCACCTACAATGTGTAAGTATACCCTTTGCCCATGACTCATAATTACCCCGTTCCAGAATAAAAAATTGAAGGGTGAGTTAAAAAACCCATGATAACTCTTCAAATGAAACAAATGGAGAAATCTGACCTTACTTCATTTAGATCAAATTAATATAAAAAATTCCGCACAAAAAGAACCCATGTAGGTGCCAGCACGTCCAAGTAATTGAGCAAAGTGTAAAAACACACAAATCTGAATAAAATTTACTTGGTAAATTTTCTGATGAAATAGATAGTAAATATAGAAATATCACTACAACACCTTTCCAATGCCTATTCATTTTCACAAAATGGAGTTCGGACGCAAAAGATATTCCCCCGAGAGTGAAAAACACAAGTTCTGACTTTGATTGGAAAAATAGACATCAAAACTACAAAACCATAAAATCAAACCTACATAATTAGATAGAGCTCGGAAGGATCTTTCCGACGATATAAGGAAGTCAAAAATCTGATGTTGTATGTTAAAGATATGAGCAAAATACCAAAACTGCTCCAAAAGGGTTTGAGAGTTAACCCTGGTGGTTAGGCTAACTGCTAGAGGTTTACCACTAGTGGTTAACTGACTGTGGCAGCCATTAATACTGCTGTGTTATGGCAGGAATACTATTGCATTCATTTAGGTGCAATAAAAAACTAATAAAAATGTTTGTTTGACCAATCAGATTTAAGAATTTTTTCAGGTCTTAAGTTTCTTATAAACTTTGAGATTTTTTTATATTTATCAAAATAAAAAAAGACTATTTATCTCTAATCTTATTGGTTCTGGTGAAAAATAGCAAGGAGGAAAAAAAAATTTGAAACAAAAATTACAATTTTTTTAAAGACTGGAACTATTGTCGAGAATTTTGGCATGAATATCATGTCTGCACACATTGATTATGTAATTAATGCTATAAACTATCTTCTTCTTTGGTTATTGTACAAGCTGTCTTCTTCTTTGGTTAACATCGAAGACTCTAGACATTTTAAAAAAAAAGTTGAAATGTGGCTTGTAGACATAGTAATTGCAAATGTCCTAATTCTAAATGGGTTGCAAGGCGGACAGGGTCTTCACTCAGATGAACAAAACTAGCCAGAAAAAATGAGCCGTAGGATTTGCAACCTCTACCACATCTGGAAACTGAATCATTATAGAGGCTAAAATTACTATACTTTCCTGAGGTGCCCTCTAGACACCACCGTTGTTGCATCATAGTGTGCTTCCAAACCCTAATATGAGAAAAAACCTACAGCTTCACCCAGTTCAAATGACATGGGGTTACAGGGGCATTATCAACCAAATTCTAATGGTTGGCTCCATTGTAGAGGTAAATTTCTATGAATTGTAGCAATTTAAAGTAATCTTTGGTCGTAAGAAAAAATGGTTATAATCCTAGTTTCAGAGGTGAGTTTTTGCAAATTTCGGTAAATGGATAGTCGTGTGGTTTTAGGATTGAGTTTCTCTAGCATTAGAAGATTTAACTCGACCTTGTCACTTTTCACTTTTAGAATATCAATATTGAGCAGAGATTTAGTACCTTTTTTCAGCAAAAATGGCGAAGGCTTATGCTTTCTTGCTTCCCATTGCAATGGTGTTTGCTGCTAGGCTTCAGACACTTGAGGCTGAAATCCAGGCCTAAAATTCTTCTGTTGTTGAAAATCCTCAAATTGTTGCTGAAATGGTCGAAAGGTGAGCATGAATATTCATTTTGTAAAGATTGTTCTTGTTTTTGCAGAGATGAAAAGATTCTTTTGGTTTGTTTGCAAATGATTTTATTTTGTTTATTTGTTTGAACTTTCCAGAGAAATTAACAATTCCAAGCAAGAGCTTGGCTATTTTATCTGCACTAAGGGAAACCCCATTGATGACTGTTGGTGGTGCGAGTCAAAGTGGCAATGTAATAGAAAGACACTCATAGAATGTAGCCTCAGATTTTGACAAAGATAAAATCATTGCCTCCAGATACCCAAGTTTCTTGTAAGGCAAAAAGAGTGTATTCCTGCTTTCTTTGAACATTTTATATCTTGTCAATGACTAGTTCAATGCAGAGAAAAAAAGGCGATATGGAATATAGATCTAAAATTTATCCACCTTTCCTCATGGATTATTTGGCCTGGGTAAAACCTTTTTAGATTTTTGCTTGACGATGTGTTTTTTATATCCCAATTCCCCTTTGAATTTGACGCCTTCTCAAATGTTTTTATATTGGAAGTGAATGTAATTTTTAAGAGGTTATATTTGTATCAATGGATCTTTGATGTAATAAAAATTTAAGAAAAATCACAAAATTCTTATCGATGTAATGTTTACCAATCAAAACCTCAATGACCAACCATGGAATGGTTGAAGCAATAAATCTTGAGCGCTTTTTAATGGTGAAGAAATATGATTTGTAGTAAAACCAACTAGCGAAAGAGACTCCCTATTATGACATTATCTATAACCGGGATTGATGGGAAAGTTATCCAATATGTCATCATCATCGATCACTTTTTGGTCTCAAACTCTATGAAATAAAAAACAATCTCAAATTATTTGAGGAAGAAAAAGGTCGTAGGTAGACTAAAGTTTGATTTTCTTGACAAGCAATGGTGATGCAGATGAAGAAGATGAAAAGGCACTCATGGATTGTGGACCCCTATATTCGCAAGCATCGATGCTAAAATTCCTGTAAGTGGCAATGAAAGGGGCATGATGTTTTTCTAATTTCAATTTATTGAATTATGTGTGGCATATTCCTCTGACTGGGATTTCATTCATCCTTATATAGTAGCACTTTATCGTGTTGTTTCTTTTTCCTTTTTTTCTGGTTTCTTTCTCTGACTCTCTAGTGACAATTTCCTATAACTGATGTTAAATTAGATTGTGCCCTGCTAAAGGAAATAAATATATAATTACTTATTCTCCCATCTCTAACTCTTCACATAAACAAACCTCTTTTGTTATTAATGGGGTAACTTTACTATATGTTTAACAAATAGTCAGGTAAACTTTATGCATCCAATATCAGTTTCAGCCATTGTTTCTCTCTTTTCTTACTAGATCACCAATTACTATTCATATTAGAGAATAACCATGCATTACTACTTAGGTCTTATCATGTTCTATATCTGAACTAGAGTAATCGACTGCCTGAATTAGAGAAGAATACAAGGAGCTGATCTTGTACAGTCAGAGAAAGTCATCAAATGAAATTTTCTTGTTCTGAACATCTGTGTTGTTGTGCACCTTTGAATGACAGCGATGTAAACCAGGTTTTGTGCCAGTACATTTGTTTCTAAAAAATATATTACCTGAAAAAGGTGTAGGAGTGACCAAATTGTCTATCTATTATAACTATCAAGAAAGGAGCAGTGAATTAATATAAACTACCCATTCTAAGATATACTATAATTATAGTATTAGGGTTCTATATATGGGGCCCCAACTCACTAATAAATAGAAGGTAACAAGATAACCTTACTAAACTGCATTACCAACCATTAACACAGACATAGAAGAGAGCATACATTAACATCTATCTGTTCTTCCATAGATACACCTATTAAGATGCTAACAGTATAATGTGCTACCTGAGACTGTTGTCATCTAAGATAGCAAAAAGACCAGACAACCTAACAAAAGGTACTGGAACTCCAAGGCAGAAAACCAAATCAACCTAAACAAAAGACACCACCAAGAGAAAAAATTCTCACAAATCACTACAAAACTCAAATTCATTGGAACCTTAAGGTTCAAGATAATTTCCTTTATTGCATCATTTCCAACGGCCATCTTCAAATTGTGCTTAAACTTTGCTAGAATTATAATCAACACATTCCTAAATCCTCCTATTAAAAATTTAAAACCATTAATGAGGCGGATCTGCTTCAATGTGAGAAAACAACTTATCCCAATCTTGCTCTTCCATACTTAAAAGTTACAACCATATTGAACTCTGTTTGCATCACACCTTGGTTTTCCATGTGATTGGAAGCTTTATTTTGTGACTTATAGCAATGTGACACATGAATGTATTTGGATTTGTCTTTCATTCCAATACTTATTCCAAAATAGCTTTAGTTGCCAATTTGGACAATGACATTTGTTAACTGCATTTACAATTATTGGGAATCTTTATGCATTTCTACTTTCCTACACCCTTCCCTATATGCTTCTTTTGTACCTACTACTAAAGCTTCTTATTCTACAGTATTATTAGTTTTTAGAGCTAGGGCTAGGAACCTAGATCCTCCTAGCACTAAGTCACCTCTAGATTTTCTTAAATACATCCAGCTCTGGTTGTACCTAGATTACTATTGGAGGCATCATTGTAATTCAGTTTTACCTTGCCTATAGGCGCTTGCCAGCTTAATTCTCCTCTAGTATTGCTATTTGCTAATATCATTTCCATTCTAATCTATCAATTGTTGAGTTTTATGACCATTTTTCATAAGGTTTACCATTCTATTCTTGCCATGGAGTCAATAGTCTTAAGTGGAATTTTTCTCTTATTCAAGGTATGTTAACAAGCTAATTCCTACAACTTCATATATGGTTCATGCATCAAGTAAGTATTGCCATTTATTTCAAGTAAGAATCTAAATGTATTTAAATTGTGAGGGCTAAATATCCAGACTCCCTGGAAAAATAAATACTTTTCACTCTTGCTTCTCTATCTAAGGGTTCTAAAATGTGGAACTTCTTCTCTTGTGTGTCCACAACTCTTGGCAGACATATATTCTCTTGAGCTATGGTCATTTTTCTTGTTTTAAGTAGTTGAATAATCAATATTATAAGGAATGCTTACAGAAATAATTACTAATTGAACATGTGTAGTTTTACCATAATGACATGTGTCTCCCCACTCTTTTGGGATAAACACATCTATACCTGTTATACTCTAACAAACAATGTTGATGTGGGCCACAATGGTATTTATAGGGAAGAATCTTTGAAACAGGGACAAAATTCTATGCATTGATAATTGAATGCAAATGAATGGATTATGGAAGGTAATACAATTTATTTTCAGTGATACGAGTCCATGGTACTTCCTATTCTATAATGTCACTTAATATTCCTGAATTAATGGCTAAGTAAACTATAGATAAAATAGGAGACTGAATTCTAGTTATGAGAAATACAGATGGGAATCAGATGGCTGTAGAAATTTTAGGCAATCAAGCATTCTAATAGCCTAACAGGTTTCTTCTTGCAGATGACTATCACATCACATCTACAAAATTAATAAATTATTGATATTACATAATTGATGTCACCATGGGTATCACAGCTGCAGGGTTTTCTGAGAACTTGATAAGAGGAGTTGTTCTCCAAGAAAAATACTTATTATAGATCTGCCCATTTCAGAGTAAGAAATGTTTCAAAAGAGGAGCAACAACAGTTTTTATGTACTCCAAAGTCTTTGTTTCCTATCTGCAAATGGGCTTGGCCATTTGACCCTACGACATAATTTGTCCCCTTCTAGGTTTTTCTGAGAACTCGATGCAAGGAGTTGTTTTCCAAGAAAAATACTTCTTATAGATGTGCCCATTTCAGACTAAGAAATGTTTAATAAGAGGAGAAATAATAGCTTTTATGTACTGTAGTAGTCTTTTCTTCCTAGCTATTTGACCTAACATATAATTTGTCCTCTTCTATTCTATAACTTATGTTGATTCACCATTGTTCCTTGCAACATCTGACATTGTCTCGAAAAAAGACAATTTCAAATTATGCACTCAATAGTCATCACCAACTCATGCTTTGATTTCGGTGGAATGTACTTTCGTAGTTGTGCATACCTAACCTTCATTGTTCTTTTGAGATGTTTGATCACTTTATACTCCTTTAAAGGAAGCAAAGGGAGTAGTAATGCATTATCAAAGCCAAAATTTGAAAAATTCGAAAAGAAAAATATTTAGGGTCTTATGAGATGATTTTGGATATATGGATTTAGTTTCATCAGGTTAAATTTTTTTTGTTATCCCAAGAAGAGTTCATTTATCAGATGTAAATATTGCTATTTTAATTGGTCATGAAAGCATAAAGTACAATCAAACTATTGTAGAAGCATTGCCTACAAAGAAGGTTAATTAGCATGCAGCTGACTAGGAGATATGGAACATGGAATGGCATAATAGGAGCAAAGCATACACACTTTATGACTGTCTGATGCCACAAGGTTATTCTAACTCAGGTGAACAAGGCCATAATTTAACTCATAATACATCTTCAGAAACATGTAAATTTTAAATATTAGGGCATTGAGTAGATAGCATATGCCTTTCTTTGGTTGTCATATCACATTTAGAGTTTTTGCTATGAAAATTATTTATAAGATCAATATAAAAATCCTAGTACATAGACCCAGTCTAATGAAGGGACATGCCCCCTTATATTAAGGTTGTATTTTTTAGTCTATTAATCATTTTTTGCTACTGAATATAATTTGGTCTTTTCTAATTGTTAGGTGATCATAAAATACTCTTTGCTAGATTTTACCTACTATTTCTTACGCCTACATGAGTGAGTCATGTATTTCCTTAAATTTCATCTTTTGTGGTGATTTAATATCTATTGAGGTTTTCATCTAGATTTGTTTCTGAATGTTTTTTAGACCTTTAAGAAGAAGCATTGTATCTTGGAATCCAAATCTACGTGTCTAACAGAAAATGATCAAAAATTAAGTATTTGTCAGGTACGTCATGAAGAATTTTGTAAATTTGAGACTTACAACATATATGACAAGGCCTAATGATGATGATTTGACATTTTTCAGGAATATTGTGAAATAGATGATGAGATTGGAAAGCTCATTTTGGTCATGCCTATCATTTAGGCTGCATAAAAAAATGGATTTTCCAAAAAATTTATGTCAAGTTTGTAAGGCGTCTGCATTACCCTGATTCCTAGCAATTTCACACCACTATAAATCTAGATTTGGTTTGCTAATTTTGTGGCATATAGAATCTAAAGATCAAATGAAGTTCAAACGGGAACTTTGTATGGAAAAGCTTATGTGTTTGCAATTGGATTTGAATGACAACATTTAGATGGTCTTTCTTGTATTTGATCACAAGATATTGCTTGTTCGTGTATAAGTTTATAACTAGTTTATGCTTGTCTTTGCATAGTTTCTACGTTTTGTGCTTGGCTAATTACTAGTGGGAAGACATTTTTTTTTCTTTCTTAGTAATTATGCATACTACATAAACAGACGAATCTACAAGAGTCAATTCACATTTATTCCTGCAGAAATTTGCTTATATTTTTCAAATAATTTATTTCTATTTATTTAATTATTTTTATATTTAATTTTAAAATAATATTTTATTTATTCTCTTTTCTTGTACATCTCTATCTGCATATTACTCTATCTGGTTTTGGTTTGTTAATTTTTCTGGCATATAGCATCCGAAGATCAAATGATGTTCAAATGGGAACTTTGTATAGAAAAGCTTCTATGTTTGCAATTGTGTACGAATGATAACATTTAGATGGACATTCTTGTATTCGATCACAAGATATTGCTCGTCAATGTATAACTAGTTTATGCTTGTCTTTGCATAGTTTCTACGTGTTGTGCTTGGCTAATTACTAGCGGGAAGACAAATTTTTTTCTTGCTTTGTAATTGATGCATACTACATAAACAGATGGATCTACAAGAGCCAGTTCACATTTACTTCTGCAACAATTTACTTATATTTTTCAAATAATTAATTTCTATTTATTTAATTATATTTATATTTAATTTTGAAAAATATTTTATTTATTCTCTTTTCTTATATATATATATATTGTTCTCTATCTCCATCTCCATCTACATATCTATATTTTCCTTTAGGCAGGAACTAACGCATTGTGTCTCTTATTTTTTAATGCAAAAATCAATAAAAATTGATTTTTTTTATTTTTATTTTATTTTTCACCTTGAAATTTTAGTTGTACGGCCTGGGAGAGAGAAAAAATTTCCCAGAGGTCACTGTGGCCAAAAATGGCAAAACTTATATGAAAATTGACTCTCCCAGGCCTTTTAAGCGCGATGGTGGTGTCTGTTTATGCTCAAAGTGATCCAAAAAAAGTGTCTCTTCTAAAATGAAGAAGAAACCCCATAAAAGTTATGGTTTTTTCTCTCAAATCACGACTTCACAAACCCTAGACCAGGCAGCAACAGTGTGGCTCTGATACCATGTAGGATTTGAGAAATACAAATCCACAGAATGCCAAGAATACTTACATGCAAATAACCTATTACAAGAAAGAAGCAGAAAGAGGGAAAAAGAAGAACTCAAAAGTTACTCAAAATGTGAGAGCTAAATTATAATCCGAGTTAATGAAAAAAGATTACAAGGTTCAACCTATAAAGGTGAAAAAAACTAAAGCCTAAAGAAGCTAGGTTGCACATTGATAATTAATAAAAGAATTAATTATTAATGCAACTAAGAGAAAGCTTAAGCACTAAAGAGTAATAACTTAACTAATTAAATCAACGTGACTTAATTAATAAGAAAACTAATGATTACTCTAACAATAAGGATAGATTCCTTTGTGATGTTGTAGATATGGATGTGTGTAACCTTTTGTTAGGATGTCCATGGTAGTATGATCTTGAAGCCAAACATGATGGAGTCACAAATAAGTATAAAATCAATCAGGTGGTCATAAATACAATATGCTCCCTCTTACTAATCCTCAACAGGAAAAAATAAAAGAACAATTATTCATGCTTGCAAGAGAACAAGAAATGATCAGTACTATTCAAGATTTAGAGGTAGAATATGCCCTAGTCCTTAAACCAAAGGAGAAAATAGTGCACAAAGAGGTAGCTCAGGAAGGAGACAATCTACTATAGAAGTATAATGGAATAATTGTAGGAGACACACCAGATGAACTCCCACCATTGAGGGAAATATGTCATCACATAGATTTCATTCTATAAGATGAGAAAAAGGCATGAATAACATATCTAGGTAACCCGAAACCCTAAACAATATGCTAACCTATCTAATCTAACATTAGATCCATTAAAAGATGAATTCATAAATAATATGCAATAAAACATAAGAACTCCCTTCAAATGATGCTCAAATTCCCTCCTTTCTTCTCCATAAAGGTAGATTATGTTGCTCTTTGACAATAACACAATTGCACAAAGAACTTGAAAGCACAAATTGATAATGAGAATACTAGGAGATAGTAGTTCTAACCTTGAATGAGAAGAATGCATCTCAATTTATAGAAAATGAGAGGCAATTAGGTGAAGATTGCATAGAATCAATGCATAATGAAGGAAAAAGAAGGTAGGATTCTTGGAAGCATGATTAGGGGGAAAATGAATGAAGGAGATATTGAAGATATTGAAGATATTGAAGAAGCACCGTAATAGGGATTTGAATCCTCAATTAAGGGATATGACAATTAGGTGAGATTAGGAGGATTTAATCAATTAATAAATCAATATTCCCCACAAATCTAAATTAGTATTTATGAAATTATAAAATCCCATAAATTTAGAATTAGGAAATTAATTAATTAAAAATTAATTAATTATGAAGACTTGGGATAAAGGGAATAAATAAAGTCAATTTATTTATTCAATTAGGACATAGGGATAAACTATAGGTTATTCATCCCAAGATGATAGATTAATGAATTATTGACCAAATTGAAGGCATTAATGCGCAATTGGTTTGATTTTGATAATATTGATAAGGACTAGGATCGATTCTAATGATTTTGGAATAGTTTAGGAAATCACGAGACATCGATGAACTTTGACAATGCGCTCGCAATAATGATTGGAAATGATATTATGGCACTAATGAAATTGGATGACGCTAGAGGATAAATAAAGGTAAGGAGACATCGATGAACTTGGACAATGCTCCTGAAATGTGAAAGTGATAGCGAGGCATCGATGAACTTTGACAATGCTCTTGAAATGATGATTGATGATGAAAAGGCATCGATGAACTTTGACAATGCCATAGGATTGATTGAAAGAGATTGATAATTCATTGATACGAATTTAGATTCGAATGAGTTTGGAATTATCTTAGATCAATTTAGGAAGATTAGGACTTGGTTGGACTAATTTAGGAAGATGATCAATTTGGCCAAAATGAGAAAAATGTTAGTAATTAATGACATCGAAGAATGACACAATATTAGTGAATGATAAAGATCAAACACAGAATATAGAAGACATGTTAAAAAGGGGGCATAGGAAATGAACCATTTTTAGGTGTCTACATTTTTCCCCTCTTTGAGACAATGTGATTATGAGGGTTGGATCAAAGAAAAATAGAAGATCATGCCCCAGTGGATCGACAGAATGGAGGTAGGATGCCCCCTCAAAAAATTGGGCAGAAATTGATATGAGGACAATTTTTTGAAAAGAAGGATGATTGCTATGATTGACAGAAGAAATGTTAGGAGAAAGAAGAAATTAGATAAAGAAATATTAGTAAGATAGAAATATTTTGGCTTTCAGAAGTGTAATTATGTTATAAGAGCTTATTTTGATATTGCAAAATTGGATGCAATGCATCATGGAACAAAAGCCAGAGTGAGAAAGTCATCCTTTTGCATAAACAAACATGATGCAGACAGAGGATGATTTGCTCCATCCCGAGGCATATAGTAGGCATGCCCCAGAATTTCATGAGATCATCAAATAGGCAGAAGACAAATAAAACATTGATCATGAACCATCCCGGCTACTCTTGTAAGTTTAGATAATATCATCAAGTAGCATAGGAACATGATCAAAAAAGAAAATCAATAAAAGATAAAAAAAATCTCAATGAAACAATGTGAGCCAACATCCATTCTGATCTTTTTTTTTAACTTACATTAGATGTTCTTTGATTGGTAGCTTAGATTGGAAATTGACTAATTGGATAATTGATTGATAAATTGAACAGATTGATTGGTTGATTGATAGTAAAGATCGAAAGATTGAACAGGTCCAACCAGATTGAATGTCGATTCATAATGATTTAGATCATGTTTGTGAGAACATGATTTCTCTAAGCACAGAATGATGAATCTACCACTGATGTCTGCAAACATGATGATCGTTTTGCAAAAAGAAGACAAGTATGTACAAAATTATTGCAGATTTTTGAAGAGGTCACTAGTACCTTTGACCTTATTTTTCAACCAAACAATGCGACCAACAAATAAAAAGGTTTTTTTTGGTTGGATTATAGAAGGAAAGCTTTGATTTTTTTTTAATCCATACCCATGTTGGTCAAAATTTTGACCAACACGGGCATAAATTTATAAAAAAAAAAATGTTTCACATTTCATTATTCCATGCACAGTGAATTTGATCAAGGGCGAAGCGTGAAGGAGGAAGCACTATTTGGGGAAGCACTGTTTGGAATACACTATTTGGGGAAGCACTGTTTGGAATACACTATTTGGGGAAGCCTGAAAATTTTGATCAAGGGCGAAGCGCGAAGGAGGAAGCACTATTTGGGGAAGCACTGTTTTGAATACACTATTTGGGGAAGCACAGCGAATTTGATCAAGGGAAAAGCACAAAGGAAGAAGCACTATTTGGGGAAGCACTATTTGGAATACAAAAGATTCACAGTTTGGACTATGTTCCTTTTGTCTTCTCTTGTTCTATTTGTGGCACTGTCGTTCTTGTGATGAACAGATAGCTTATTAACCCTACAAATTCATTTATACATCTTCGTGGTGAAATTATTTTTGATGCATCCTCAGTATTTGTCATTCATTTAAATAGTTTATGTATTTCATTATATTAGTCTGTCGTGAACTGTTAGATGAATTAACATCCACTGCCAGTCCATTGATGCACACTGTCCTCCTGAATTCATTTAATCTGTTTCAACCTAGTTTGTATATTCACCATTGGATTGTCTGGGATCCATGCCGCTAGATGCAAATGAAATTAGGGAAATATGATTTAATTTATCCAACACTCAGAGCTGTGGAGGTTGCCAAACCGCTTCAAGTTTGATTTCCTAGGCTAATCGAGTTTAGCATGTTTAGCCAGTGCGAGAAAGAAGGAACAAAAATCTACATTCGGTGGTGGACAAAGGTCAAGGAGTTGACCATGCCAAGACATTAGAAGGCCACAAAAACTTTCCAAATCATCTATGACTATTCCAAACACCCAACTTTGAACTAATCCATTAAACCTGAATCTAGCTTGATCACCTAGGGTTTGTGTTGAACTAGTTTGAAGTTTCTGGGATAGAATCAGTCACTCACTGTTTGGACTGTGAAGTGGTGATTGTAGAAGATTGAGACCAAAACATAAAAGATAACTAGGGAGTATTATCAGAGTATTCTATGTTAATCAGTTGTAATAGGGAATAACAGAGTTTCTTAGAAGGCCATTGGTTGATAGGATAGTTCCCTGAATTTGGAGGTATTTGAAGACTAAGGAATTTGTCAGAATTAGTTAAAACCATTGTTCACAGTTTAAAGTGACATTCTCAATCGGTTGTGTAGTATATTGGGCCTATTAAGCTTTAGTTGCCACCACTCTGCATCAGGATAATTGGTGGATAGGGTAGTTCCCTGATTTAATCTTATTTCATAGTGCATCAAAATAATTGATCACTCAACCAAAATTATCATTGAGTGGTCTCATAAAAAGCTAAATTAATATTTATCCATATGGAAGTAACCAACATAAATAATGATAATAATTAAGGAATAAAATTGAAGTTAATAGATATCACAAATATACAAGATAAATTTAGGAGAGATATTTTCCATCAATCAAAAAAATGATCTAATACATCAAAATATTTTGCAAGAAAGTGACATGGAGAACATGATCCAAATGATACAAAAACAATTATAGAGACAAATCGATTCAATATCAACAATATGGATAAGAAACAAGTAATAATGGTAAAATATTAAGAAACAAATAAAACTGAAATATGAATAAGAAAATATAATCCAGCTATGATTGAAAGTGGAGAAATGGTTTATTGGATATAGACCAACATATTAAGAAATT